>BQNB010052421.1:0-40499 GCA_026074375.1 Tanacetum coccineum
CATCAGCAAAGAAAATACATAGCAGCTTAGTTTTGGTTCATTCACTTTCTGAATTTTTCATTTCCATTAGAAATATTGGAAATCCTTTTACCTAGGTAGATTCAAGGTAGTTAGAGTAGCTAATTGTCAAAGTTTCAGCATCTAAAGTTCAAAAATAAGCTTTTTAGCTTATTTGAAAAAGCTCAAAAACAGTCTCATAAAAACCTTGCACTTTTCAATTTCATTTTCTTTGCTAATCTTGTGAATACTCAGCTTATTTCTTTTTAAAAATATTAAGCTCACATCTTAAGCATCACATAGCTTCTTTTGTTCTTAAATTTCATCAAGTAATAAGCTAGAAATAAGCCAAAACTCAAAAAGCTAACTAAACACCTAGTTTCTGTAACAGTAATCAATTTGCTTATTTTCTAGCTTATTAAGTAGATAAAAGTGCAAAGTGTCTTTGTTAATGTTGTAGAGAATAAGCTCTTTTATAAGTTTGTAGTTTTAAGTTTTTGCTGAATCTCATTTTTCAATAAGCCAAAAATAAGCTAGAAGCCGTAGTCTAAGTTTGTAACATTTCAAGAAGGATGAAGTAGTCACCCGTTAACACTGAGTGTACAAAAAGTTGTAGAAGACAAAGTTGTTAAGCCCCACGAGCTTAACAACTTTGCTTCTTTGAGTTTTCGAAAAAAAAAAGGGGGAAAGACACTTGGCCCGGGTGAGCAAGACTCGAACCCGGGACCAAGCGATACATCCCCCTTTTACACACACACTCTACCACTGCGCCCTTGGGTCTTTTTCGTTAAAGACTCAAGGGACTTGTTACTTATACACATTTTGGCCAAATAAGCCTATAAGCTGAAATAGCTTATTTTCGGGCTTATTTCTTAAGCAATCTTGTGTTTCTTATTTTTCGTAGGTCATTTATAAAGTAAAGTATTTTTTGTGAATTTTTCAGAATTTTTTGTAGACGTTTAATATTTTTTATAATTTAATTTCGTTAAAAGTTTATTTAATTCATAAAAAATACAAAAATTATCAAAAAAATATTTTGCTTTTTTAGAAAATTTTCTTTTGTCATCTAGTTTGTAGGAAAAATTTAAAAGTTTTCGTAGGGTCATTTTTACAACTTTTTGTTTTTTAAAGGACGGTCCGGGTGCGGGATTTTGTCTTGACTCGTTTTTGGGTCAAACGAACTCCGTTTTCGGTCTAGTCCATATTCAATCTTCGTATTTGTCATAAGTAGTTAGAAGTGAAAAATTCTTCGTAGGGTTATTTTTAAAGATTTTAGGTTTTTCCCCCTTTGTTCGGGATTCGGGCTCTCGTTTTCTAGTTTAATTTCGTAATTTCTAGGTTTTTCTTAAACGTTTTTATTGTTTAATTTGACTTTTTCACTCTCCCAAATCAATTCCTTCCTTCAAACTCAAATCTTCGACTGTATCGATTTTCCAGTCCAGCCTCGTTGGGGATAAACGACCCGGGAACACTCTATACTACTTCTCGGTATCATTGATCTTGTTGATTTTTAGACTTATATATATATTTTATATTTTATTATATATTATATATATATATAGTGAATCTCACCAATCAATTTTTGTGCGCCCGTTTCCGACAGGGAGGCTGTGAACATTATCCGTTCGTTTTGTCAGTTTGTGTTTGAATATGTGAATATTTTCTTTTATAAAAAACATAAAAAGTACAAAAATATTTTTCATTTTCTTTTATTAGTATAATTATCAGATAAAAAAAAAAAAAAACCAAAGAAAAAACCAAAAATATAAAAACATTGTCCATAAAAAAGAAATAAAATTCACAAATTGGTAAAATACCAAAATATAATATTCTCAACTGAGGTATTATCATAATAACTTCCGGTGAACTTGTTGGTTCCCAACTCGAACAAAAGATTTAAAAACTTGCCTTTTGTGTCTCTTACGACGAACGGCTCACCTTGAAAGGTTAAACAAACTATAAAGTGGGTATAAGGAGGGTTGTTCCTAGGAACTACGACCCGAAAGGAGAAATAAGCTTCGCGCTATTCCTACTCCTCCGCTCACCTGTGCGTTTATCTTTTTGAGAGTTACCGTGAAGTAAGTAGATTATTTGGTTTAAGTTGTCTTATCATTTTGTCCGTTAAAATAAATTGTGAATTGATGGAAAAACCAAAAATAATCTTCTATTTCTTCGTATCATTTAATTCTTTTCTTATCCATCTTAATGTTTAATTCTTATGACGTCATTCGATTATCGTTTGAATCCAATTTACGCGATTAAAGAATGCTTCATCTTGTGGAAGAATTTGTACACTATCAACTGTGGTTTTTCGAAAGGAGTCTTGAAGAAAAGATTTCTTGTTTTCCTAAACCCCCTCCGAAATTAAGTGGTAAGGTGTGGGCAAGTGTGGAACCCCAGTTGATGGTCCATATTGTCAAGGATGTGCTCGTTTACGAAAGGAATTTATGGAATGTTTGCTTACAAAACTTTGTGGAAAAATGATTTTCAAAGACTTCCAAGACACTTCCGAGTCATCCGACCGACAATACCAAACAGTTTTTAATATCTCCACGGGAGTCAAAACCAATCTTGTCAATCAGATACCCCGTGAAAATTCCTCACCAAGTCCTCTACACATTGACCATTGTTGTCACGAGTGCGGTGATTCGTTAGATGGAATCTTTTGTCGACAATGCACTTGTAAGTCTTGTGGGAAAGGTGCTCATTACGGTTATAATTGCCCTCCGAGAGTTCAGTTTATCTCTAATCCGGAACCATGCAAAAATCAAACCGTTGATGAGCCCCTACAAAACTTGCAAAGTTTGCAACAACAATGTCTGTTTCGTACATGCCAAAAATGTGGTTGTAATGAATACAATGGAGTTTGTTTTTACTGTAAAGTTGGAAATGGAACACAAATCAATATTTCAACTCCATACTTTTCTAACGATTCTCCAAGTGTTGCAAACCATCCTCCACAACCACAATACGTACCATACTCTTGTGAGATACGTGGGAACGACTCTCATTACGGTTACGATTGTCACCCTCAAGTCCCGTTTGTCTACAATCAGGACCTGTGTTTCAATCAAAACTTAATGATTTTCCACAACTTACCATTTTCCAACACAATTACCTTGTTGTGAAAATTGTGGGGGTCCTCATGAAACCTTCCCAATTCAACCAAGGGATGAAGACTATTATCATGAGCAAAATTCTTGCTATGATCATAATTCTTTTGGTTTTGACCAATTTCAACCCCCGCAATATACCGTCAATCATCCAATCTTCAAATCTCAAAATGACCTTCTTAATTCTCAAAATAAGCTTATGGAACAAATGACAACCTTACGTGATTTGGTTGATCAAGTCATACAAAAGAAGGAAGAAGAAAAGCGAATCGCGGAAGAACAAGCGGCTAAAGATCGATCTTGGAAGATTCCCATTTGCTACGATGATGACGAAGACAATACCATTGCAATCACACCCGTTTTACCAATCGAGGAACCCGATAACTCTCTAAGTATGGGGGACGAGCATCTTGACACTATTCCAGCAACGGAATCGGACGAAGTAATAAAGTCTAGTGTTGAGGACCTTGTCCCAATCCCAAGTGAGTCCGAGGTATAACCCGACAAATGTGTGATGTGCCTCTTTGTGAAAATACCACCCCTCTTAATGCTCTCAATGAACATTATGAGATTGTTGTCAATTCTGACGATGATAATTCTTCGAGTGATGACGATTCTTATGAGAACATCGATTATGTCGATGCATCACCTCCCGATGATGAGATCGTCGGCTTAGAGGTGGTAAGATGTGATTATATATCCCGGTAAGTTGGAAGATTGATATGACATTCTTGTAACAATCAAAAGACGTATCCTTCGTTGAAAAAATTGGTTGAATATCAATCTTTCTATTGTTAAGATCGATGCATTAAAGGAGATAATCCCACTTCCCATCTACCGAAGTTTGTGATCAGTCAACCTCCACATTTCTTTGATCTTTTCTTTGGAGGGAGACTAACACCTTGTGATAATCAATTCCCGACTCTGAAACTTTTTTCGCTATAAATCTAGAAGAGAGATTTAGTAGTTGGCAGTCCCCACTACTCATTCTGATATTATCACTTCCAGGATTATAAAGCTTTCTTCCCAACGTTGAATAACGAACATTTTTTAAGAGAGAATAGAAGCGGCAGTACCACTACTCATGTTTGATTTTTCTCAATAAGATTCGTTTATTCTTGATGCTTTCGAATGATAAGTTTCCTCCTGCCGATAAGGAAGTGACGTTTAATCATGAGGAGTTGCGCCGTGAAGAACTTGCTCACAAATCGATATCACTAAACCCTGAGTATGATCATTTCTGCTTTAAGATTGAGCCCGAGCTGGGCCACTTACTATGGAGATGTGGTGAAGATAATTTCCCAACAAAGAACCAAGATATCATTGGCCTAATGTTTTACCTACCCATCCCCCACCCAGGATACGGATTTTCAATACTTTTAATGAACCTCTCTTCGCTTATATTTATTGATTCTTTCTTCCATTTCTCACGAAATATCAGTTGATCCACCATATCTTCTCTCTTGTGGGAAAGAAAGACATCATTTTTTGATCGCACTGGCATCTCAAATTATCATCTATTAAGCCGGATTATCTCATCGAGTGGAACTTTCATGAAATTCATGTTAATTCCAAAACCGCTTGAATGAATGTCCGATGATTATTTTACCCTCCACTTTGCTCCCCCATGGACCAATGAATTCGGGGTCCGAGTCGAGCAGTGACTACGTTATATAAAAACAAGGCGCTTCGGGGGCAACCCATGCTTTATACCAGTCTATCTTCTTTCTTATAGCTAATAAGTGTTTTGTGTTGTGATGAGGCCTAAGCTTTTTCCATTACCCATGTTTTGTCATGTTTTGTTTGTGCTTTGTATTGTATGTCCAGATTCCGGTTTTGAAGACTCTCGTGCTTGCAGTATCCCACAAGAGTTTCACATCCTCATCTTTCATTTTGATTTTGGGAACCAGTAATCCAAATCTAATCGACAAACCGATTTATCTTTTGGCACACATAATAACGCAGGCCTTAGATTTACGTAGGAATACCCTTTAAACACGAGGACGAAGTTTATTTTCCTAGTAAATGGGGGGATTCTTCGATTTGATTTTTGCCTTGCAAGTCGTTTGTTATTACGTAATATCCTCCCCCGTTTTTACCACCAAATTTTTGCAAAAAATACCAAAAAAAATGAAAAAATATAAAAAAATTTTCAAAATAAAATAAGTGTTTTGTCAAACTGTTTTGCTTTCCTAGATGGGTAGAATAAGAATAATTTTTTGACTCCCTATCAGAGCGTGTTTGAGCCCTAGCTATTTCCTCAACTAAACACCAGCTTGTAGCAAAGCTTTCCACGAATTCGATTGCTTCGAATTTTTAATAAGGTGAAGAACAAAGAAATGATAGATTAAATATAAGTTTATGTGCGAACAAAAACTGTATATGAGTAACTTGTGTGGCTTTTTCCTCCCATATAGCTTCTAATACCGCCTAATCAATAACGTGTACTCAATTCAATTCAACTAAGTTAATCGATGTTTTAGTCAAAAGCTATTCAACCTTTGTAACTTCATTTCTTTAAAGCAGATTTTTCTAATTAATTTCGAATGTAAAAATGCCAAAGAAGGCATGAATGAAGTATGATGCAAAAAAATCTGCATGAAGTATAGAAAATTTTGCAAGAAGCATATCCTTTGATTATATGGAGCAAGTAAAAAACGATGGGTCGTGATATCCACTCCGGCAAACCACGAGGGTGGGGTTCAAACTAAGACGTACTATACTCTAAGATTTGGTGTGTGTGATATCTCACCATGAAGCGAGGTCTAGGGAGGGTCAAACTAAGACAAACTGTATCCTTAAAGCCATATTAGGAAAACGTTTTAGATGTGATTGTCCCACTACGCTAGCCACTTGTGGGTTTTCAAACCTAAGAACATCGGTCGTTGGTTGTGATATCCCTACTAGGGAGCGAGGCCTAGGTAGGTGTACAAACTAAGCAACGCATTCCTAGCTTTAAGAACTTATGATTATAATACATGAAGAAGTAGCCAAAAAGAGTTCTACAGTTTTAAAGTCACGTTCTTTAAAAATCAAGTTACAAGGTCCAAATAAGGTTGTTGGCTTTGAGTCATGAATTCATCTTGAATTACGACTATGGAAATAAGTTTGGAATCTATGGTTGAGTCGAAATGAGTATCACACATTTAAACCATAATATTCATGTTGGGATTAAAAGTCAACAAGTCATAAGTAATAGTGCTTAGCATTTAGACTTATATTGACAAATGATCTTGTTTAATTGCTTGGTTTGGAACTAGTGAAAAATCGGGGACGATGAATTTATCCGTCAGGACATCCGTAGATTATTCTATGGTCGTTCTCATTCTATGATCCCAATGCTGATAAAAAATAAAGAAAGTGGAAAACAAGGTATGTTCGAGAAAAGAAAAAGAAAAATCCAAAAATATTAGGGATAGTTAGTGTACAAATAAAACTGGAACTTGTCGCAGCTTTTGATTCTTTTAGTTTCCTTTGACGAACATTTGCTACTTTTCAAGTTATTAGTCGAGGGGGATTGAGATACTTAGTTTTCCGTAAAATGGTTTACGTTTCATAACATGCGTGAGGAACACGAATACCTTAGTATGGGGGATTTTGGTATGTGCTTAATTACACATACCTTTTACCTTTAAAAACGAGCTAAAATAACCAAAAACGGACTTAAAATGCCAAATATATGCTTGTTTTGCTAATTGTGTTGTGCAGGAACGGACAACTAAGAAAAGAACGAAAAACAAAGCCAAAACGACAAAACCGGACTTGGAATGGAAAAGACTGTGAAAGACAAAGCCAAATCGAAGCCGAAAAGTCAATCAAGTCAAAAAGTCAACAGAAAAGTCAACTGGTCAAAGTCAAAGTCAACCCAAGTCAAAACCCGAAGCCAAAAAGTCAACAAATCAAGAAATATAAGTTTAAGGGTTGAAATGCCAACCCATAAACTATCTTATTTATAAGAAAAAAGAGGAAAAAAAAGAAGACAAGGGCTGATTTTGCAAAATACTCAAAATAACAAGTGGGGGGGCAAAACTGCCAACTCCCCTAACTTGTATACACCAAGGACTGGTGGTGCAAAGAGTTATATAACTCTTGGGGACTTGTTTTGCCAAGTCCCCAAAAGTTATATAACCACAAGGACGAATTGTGCAACAAGACAAGTAACCATCAGGGACCATTTGTGCCCAACTCCCAAACCTAACTCTGTTATACCAAGCCCCCAAAACCCTTTTATCCCCCCGCTTTTTTTTGAAACACAAACCCCGACACACGCCGGGTTCACCCCCAACCCTTTTATAAACCTCATTCCCACCAAAAACCCAGGGTTCTTCCCTATCTCCCCCCTCCACTATCCCTAGAACCCATAAAGTATGCCATGGTGGCAATCCTACCAATTTCGAGCAAAAGGGACGGCTGTGATTGAAGAAAAGAAGCACAAACATGTAATCAAAGGCTGGAAATACACTTTGGGCTGTTTACTCTCACAAAAAACACATAAGCAGCTTATAAAAGAAAGAGAAGACAGAAGTTTTAAAGGAGTAGTTAGTAGTCTTTGTTTTTAATTTTCAGTTTTGTATTTCCTTCAATAATAAGCATTTTTTTTAAGATTTTAAACTCAGCTTAAATCACTTGTACTTTCCTCATTTCATCTTGTACTTCATCTATTTGTGTAATACAATTCAGTTTACAAGTATTTGTGTACTTTGATTTCAATTCTAAGTCGTTTTCCTCAAATAAGCTCTTAATAAGCTAATTTGAGTTTATTACTTTTCATAAGCTCAAATTTAGTTCAAATTCTGTTTTTAGCAATTCATTTACTTACTTTCATCAATTTGGATCAAAGTCATGATTACTTAAGGCTTTTGTGTTCATTTTGGAAGCTTAAAGGAGAAATAAGCTAAGAACAGCTTATTGAGCTTGTTATTCAGGTCTAGAGGCAAGGTGCCATTAGGTGCTTGATTTGAGGTCACTCACTCTACAAGAGTGACCTCTAGTGCTGAGACTCCAAAAATTCTCAGGTTATATTTCCTAAATTCCAATTTAGCTTAATTTGAGCATTTACATTTGCTTATTACATTTCAAATTTTGTTAAATTCTATTCAATAACATTTGTTTAGGTTTGTTATTAAGCTGTTTAGATTTTTCATTAAATGAATTTTGTGCAAAATTACTTTGTCCTTCAATTCTGTCATAAGTAGAAATTTAAGCTAGAAGAGTAACTAGCTTTATTTCACTAATAAGCTAGTACTTTTAAAGTTCAAAAAGCTTAAGTAGGTTAAAACTAGAGTGAGTAGATAAAAGGTTTAGGAGTTTAAGCTTTTAAATAGAAATTGAGTTCAAATTAGTTTTGACAGTCAAAGATAAGGGAGTGTTTGGATTAGGCTTAATTTGACTCTTTAAGTCAAAGTTTTCTTGTGAAAATCTTTTACACAGCTGAGTTAGATCATAGGATTAAGTTTTAAAAAGAATTTAGAAGTTAGATTATAGAATTCAGAATTTTAGAGCTTAATAAGTTTCTCTTGCACCAGGGCAGTTTTGAGAAGATTAAGTGCTTATAGTTTTAAAGTAATCCATGGAAATTTAGAGATAACTTTGTGTTAAGTGCACATTTAGATACATTAGTGAGTATTAGGAGTTTTCATTCAAAGAATTAAGCCTGCACAATTGTTCCTTACCAATTGCATCAGCAACCAATTGCATCAGCAACATCTAGCACTTTTTCATTTCTCTTTTCTTGTAATCTTTGTTAAAACTTAGCCTTTTTCTTTTTAAATACCTTTAGTACACATCTTAAGCTACAAGTAGTTTCTTTTAGTTTCAAAATTCATCTAGTAATAAGCTAGGAATAAGCCAAAATATAAAAAGTTTAGGAAAAGTCTACTTTCTGTAACAGATTTGAAATTGCTTATTTTCTAGCTTATTCTGTGGACAAAAGTCAAAAGTGCCTTTATTAATGTTGATTAGAATAAGCCCCTTAGTAAGTTTGTAGTTTTAAGTTTTTGCTAATTCTCAATTTTTAATAAGCCAAAATTAAGCCATAAGCGTAGGGTCTGTTTTGTAGTTTTCTCATAGTTCAGGGTTGCCCGTTTACATTGTAGTGTAAATTGTTAATAGATTGCCAGCCTACCCTTTACTTTGGTTCTTTACACTTCCTACCCTAGAGTTTTCAAAAAAATAAATAAAAGGGGAAGACACTTGGCCCGGGTGAGCAAGACTCGAACCCGGGACCAAGCGATACATCCCCCTTATACCAACACCCTCACCGCTGCGCCCTTGGGTCTTTTTCGTTAAAGACTCAAGGGCTAACATATTTATGTAGGTTTTGGCCAAAACAGCTAATAAGCTGTATAAGCTTATTCGAAGCTTATTTCTTTAGCTTATTTTGGTTTCTTATTTTTCTTAGGACTGTTTTAGCATCTAGTATTTTGTAAAAAAATTTCAGAATTTTTCGTAGTCTTTTAATATTTTTTATAATTTAATTTCGTTAAACGTTTATTTAATTCATAAAAAATACAAAAATTATCAAAAAAATATTTTGCTTTTTTAGAAAATTTTCTTTTATCATATAGTTTGTAGGAAAAATATAAAATTTTTCGTAAAGTTATTTTTTATAACTTTTCCATCTTTTTAAAGAAAGGTCCGGGTGGCGGGATTTTTTTTTGACTCGTTTTTTTGGAGTAAACAACTCCGTAATCGGTCTATCTTTTCATTCTTGTTATTTGATCCCTAGAGTAGTATAGAAGCAAAAAAATTTCTTCATGTAGGCTTATTTTTTAAAGATTTTAGGTTTTCCCCCACCTTTTTTGTTCGGGATTCGGGCTCTCGTTTTCTAGTTTTAAATTTCCTACACATAAATTCTTTCTAGTTTATCTTAAACGTTTTTGTTTGTCATTATCTAAGTTTGACTTTTCAGATCTTCAAATCAATTCCTCTTCCTGTCAAACGCAAATCTTCGATGTAATCGATCTTCCATTCCAAAATTCCCGCTCGTTGGGGATAACCCGACCCGGGAACATACCTATACTACTTCTTCGGTTATCTTAGCACCTTGTTGATTTTTAGATCTTATATATATATTTATATTTAATATATAATAGTAATATTTACAGTGTGAAAGCCACCATCAATTTTTTTTGGCGCAGCTAGCCACGGGGAGGCTGTGAAGCAGACTATCGTTACGTTTGATCAATTGTTTTTGAAATTGTGAATATTTTATTATAAAAAAAAAAGTACAAAAATATTTTTCATTTTCTTTTAGTATAATTATCAGATAAAAACCAAAAAACCAAAGAAAAAAAAAACCAAAAACATTGTCCATAAAAAAAAAAGAAAATAAAATTCACAAGTTGGTAAAAATACCAAAATATAATATTCTCAACTGAGGTATTATCATAATAACTTCCGGTGAACTTGTTGGTTCCCAACTCGAACAAAAGATTTAAAACTTGCCTTTGTGTCACTTGTGAAATACGGCTCACCTTTAATTGATAAACAAACTATAAGAGGGGTATAAGGAGGGTTGTTCCGAGGAACTACGACCCGAAAGGAGAAGGTTTTTAATAGCTTCGCGCTTTCCCGCTCCTCCGCTCCTTTGTGCGTTTGTCTTTTAAAGAGCTACCGTGAAACGAGTTGACTAATTGGTTTAAGTTGTCTTATCTCATTTTGTCCGTTAAAATAAATTGTGAATTAATCGTAAACACCAAATCATCTTTTTCTCTCGTATCAATTTAATTCTGTTCCATCCATCTTAATGTTTAATTCTTATGACGTCATTCGATTATCGTTTGAATCCGATTTACGCGATTAAAGAATGCTCGTCTTGTGGAAGTTTGTACACTTCAAACTGTGGTTGTTCGAAAGGGAGTCTTGAAGACAAGATTCTTGTTCCTAAACCCCCTCGAAATTGTGCAAGGTGTGCAAAGTGTGGAACCCCGGTTGATGGTCCGTATTGTCAAGGATGTGCTCTTTTACGAAAGGAATTTATGGAAGGTTTGTTTACAAACTGTGTGGAAAATGAATTTTTCAAAGACTTCCAAGACACTTCCGAGTCATCCAACGACAATACCAACGTTGTTAATGCTCCTCGAGAGCCAATCGTTGTCAATCAGGACCCCGGTGAAAATTCCTCACCAAGTCCTCTACACATTGACCATTGTTGTCACGAGTGCGGTGATTCGTTAGATGGAATCTTTTGTCGACAATGCACTTGTAAGTCTTGTGGGAAAGGTGCTCATTACGGTTATAATTGCCCTCCGAGAGTTCCGATTATCTCTAATCCGGAACCATGCAAAAATCAAACCATTGATGAGCCCCTACAAAACTTGCAAAGTTTACAACAACAATGTCTTCTTGGTACATGCCAAAAATGTGGTTGTAATGAATACAATGGAGTTTGTTTTTATTGTAAAGTTGGAAATGGAACACAAATCAATGTTTCAATTCCGTACTCTTCTAACGATTCTCCAAGTGTTGCAAACCATCCTCCACAATCTCAATACGTACCATACTCTCGTGAGTTATGTGGGAACGATTCTCATTACGGTTACGATTGTCCACCTCAAGTCCCGTTTGTCTACAATCAGGACCCATGTTTCAATCAACACTTTGATTATTTTCCACAAACTTCACCGAGTTTTCCACAACAATATTCTTGTTGTGAAGATTGTGGGGGTCCTCATGAGACTTTTCAATGTCAACCGCTGAATGAAGACTATTATCATGAGCAAAATTCTTGTTTTGATACTAATTCTTTTGGTTTTAACCAATTTCAACCCCCGCAATATACCATTAATCATCCAATCTTCAATTCTCAAAATAACCTTCTCAATTCTCAAAACAAGCTTATGGAGCAAATGACATCCATATGTGATTTGGTTAGTCAAGTTATACAAAAGAAGGAAGAAGATAAGCGAATTGCGGAAGAGCAAGCGGCTAAAGATCGATATTGGAAGATCCCCATTTGCTATGGTGATGACGAAGACGATACCATTGGAATCACACCCATTTTATCAATCGAGGAACCCGATAACTCTCTAGGTATGGGGGACGAGCATCTTGATACTATTCCAGCAACGAAATTGGACGAAGTAATAAAGTCTAGTGTTGAAGACCTTGTCCCAATCCCAAGTGAGTCTGAGGGTGTTCCCAAAATTTGTGATGTACCTCTTTGTGAAAATACCACCCCTCTTAATGCTCTCAATGAACATTCTGAGATTGTTGTCAATTCTAACAATGATAATTCTTCAAGTGATGACGATTTTACGTACGGTGAGGATATCGATTATGTTGATGCATCACCTCCCGATATTGAGATCGTGAGCTTAGAGGTGGTGGAGATTATTGTCCCGGAAGTTGAAAAGATTGATGATGATATTCTTTTAACAATCAAAGACGATATCCTTCGTGAAAAATTGTTGAATGTCAATCTTCTTATTGCTAAGATCGATTCATTAAGAGATAATCATACTCCATCTTCCGAAGTTATGATCAAGTCTACCTCCACATTTCCTAATCTTTTCTTGGAGGAGACTAACACCTTTGATAATTCTATTCCCGAATCTGAAACTTTCCGCTTTAATCTAGAAGAGATTAGTAGTGGCAGTCCCACTACTCATTCTGAGTTATCTCTTCCTGATTATAAAGCTTTCTACGTTGATAACGATCATTTTAAAGAGAGGAGTAGTGGCAGTACCACTACTCATGTTGATTTTTCTCAATATGATTCGTTTATCTTTGATCTTTCGAATAATCAGTTTCCTCCTGTCGATAGGAGTGACCTTTATCATGAGGAGTTCGCCGATGAACTCACTCACATCATGTCTCTTCCGAATCTTGAATGTTTCAAATTTAAGATTGAGCCCGATCCGGGAGATTTGACTTCTATTGACCTCGGGATTCGTAGAATCGGTCTAACAAAGAGAATCCATGACTCCAAGATCAAAAACCGCGTTTTCAACGTCGGTGATCGAGTCCTCCTCTTTAACTCTAGATTGAAGATTTTCTCGGGCAAGCTTAAGACCCGCTGGTCAGGACCTTTCACTATCACACAAGTTTTCCCGTACGGCACCGTCGAGTTATCCCAAAACTCCGGGCCAAATTTCAAAGTGAATGGTCATCGTATTAAACACTACTTTGGAGGGGACGTACCACAATTGGTAGTCCCGGATCTCCAGACATTCCCTAATGTCCAATAAATTCAGGTGACGGGTCAAGCATAGCGACCTTAAACAAGCGCTTCGTGGGAGGCACCCCATGCTTATCGTAGTATTGTGTAGAAATGAATAAGTGTTTTCTTGTTGTGTAGAGGCTTGTCTCTTCCATTACCCGTGTTATGTGTTTGTGTTGTTAATTGTCCAGGATTGCCCGGATTGTGAAGACTCTCGTGCTTGTGTTTTTATCAAGAGTTTCACATCCTCAGCTTCATTTTGGGAATCCAGTATCCAAATCTAATCGACTAACGTTTTATCTTTTGGCACACTTAATAAACGGCCTTAGATTTACGTAGGTGCCCCTTTCAAAACATCGAGGACGATGTTTAGTTCTAGTATGGGGGGGATCTTCGATTTGATTTTGCCTGCAGCCGTTGTTATCATGTAATCCCGTTTTTACCACCAAATTTTTGCAAAAATACCAAAAAAATGAAAAAATTTAAAAAAAAATAAAAAAATAATTTTTTTTTTATTTTTAAAATAAGTGTTTTGTCACAGTTTCGACTTTCCTAGTGGGTAGAATGAGAATAATTTTTGACTCGATCGGGCGTGTTGAGCCCTAGCTAGTTCCTCAATTGTAGGCTAAGCTTTCACGAAGTGAAGAACAAGAAGTGATAGAGTTAAATATAAGTTTATGTGCTAAGCAAGATTCTTCTAAAGCTTATATGAGTAACTTGTGGCTTTTTCTCCCATTAGCTTTTAATCCACCTAATCATACGTGCTCATTTCAATTCAACTAAGTCAATCGATGTTTTTATAAAAAGCTTCAAATTTGTAACTTGATTCTTTATTTATGATTGTATGAAACCTATAATGTAGATCTTAGTGGTGTTGCTTCTTGTGATGGATATGCATGTTAGGTCTTAGGAAAAAGCTTCAAATTTGGAGTTATTTCTTTAAGCGAGATTTTTTGTTCCTTAATAATTCGGAAAAGTTATAAATGCCCAAAGAAAGCATGAATAAAGTATCGAATGCAAAAATGCATGAGTATTGAAATTTTGCCAATGAGCATTAAACATTTGATTATATGGAGGCTAAGTAAACGATGTGGTCGTGATAATCCTACTCCGCCTAACCACGAGGGGTGGGGGGTTCAAACTAAGACTCTTTACTGCTAAGGATTTGGTGTGTTTGTGATATCTCACCAGGAAGCAGGGAGGTCATAGGTCGGGGTTCAAACTAAGACACTTATCCTTAGCCTTTTAGGAAGAAGGTGTTGCTTGTGATTTGCCCACTACGCTAAGAAACGGGGTGGGTTTTCAAACTAAGACATCGGTCGTTGGTTGTGATATCCTACTAGGAGACGAGGGCCTAGGTAGGTGTTCAAACTAAGCAACGCTTCTAGCTTAAGAACTTTATGATTATAATGATGAAAATGTTGCAAAAGTTCTACAGTTTAAAATCACGTTCTGTAAAATCAAGTTACTAGGTCTTATTACGTTGTTGCGTTGAGTAATGATTCGATCTTGAATCTCGACTATCAAAAATAAGGTGATCTATGGTGAGTTTGAAATGAGTACAACACATTTATATCGCTACTTAGGCAACACGTAATCATAATGTAAAACTTATCCACTTGTGTCTAATTGTAAAACAATGCATGTTTCTCACACCAAAAACTTATAAAACAAATCATGTAAAATGGAGCTAGTGAAAAATCGGGGACGATGAATTTATCCGTCAGGACATCCGTAGATTATTCTATGGTCGTTTCTCATTCTATGATCCCAATGTTAATGTAATAAAGGAAGTCAAACAGGTAGTCGAGAAAAGAAAAAGAAAAATCCAAAAATATTAGGGATAGTTAGTGTACAAATAAAAAATGGTGAAAACGGGACTTGTCGAAGCTTTTGATTCTTTAGTTTCCCTTGACAAACACTTTGCTACTTTTCAAAGTTATTAGTCGAGGGAGATTGAGATTCTTAGTTTTCGTAAATGCTTACTTCATAGCATTGCGTGAGGACACGGCAATACCTTAGTATGGGGGATTTTGGTATGTGCTTAATTACACATACCTTTTACCTTTAAAAACGAGCTAAAATAACCAAAAACGGACTTAAAATGCCAAATATACGCTTGTTTTGCTAATTGTATTGTGCAGGAACGGATAACTAAGAAAAGGACGAAAAACAAAGCCAAAACGACAAAACCGGACTCGGAATGGAAAAGACTGTGAAAGACAAAGCCAAATCGAAGCCGAAAAGTCAATCAAGTCAAAAAGTCAACAGAAAAGTCAACTGGTCAAAGTCAAAGTCAACCCCGAAGCCAAAAAGTCAACAAATCAAGAAATATAAGTTTAAGGGTTGAAATTGCCAAACCCCTAAACTTATATTTATAAGAGAAAAGAGAAAATGAAAGACAAGGGGCCAAACTGCCATTTTTGCAAAGATACACTACGAGGGCCAAAACTGTCAATCCCCAAAAGTTATAACAACACAAGGACGATGAATGCAACAAGTCTTATAACAATGAGGGACCATTTGTGCCAATTCCCCAAACGTATGCCCTGTCACCCCCAACCTTTTATAACAACCCTTTTTCCCGCCATTTTTGAATCCCAAAAACCCAGAACCAATCACGGGTTTCTCCACCCCTCTTTTACCCTGCAACCCAAACCACCCCATGGTCAAACCTCTCCCCCCTCCTCCACTAATCCCCTAATCCCACTTGGCAATCCCACACTTCCCCATGACAAATCCAACGGCTATGATTGATTATTGATGAAATTGAAGGGCCAAGATTGCTTTGGGCTTTTTACTCTCACAACAAACACAGAAGTTAGCTTATAAAAGAAGAAGAAGACAGAAGAAAAGGGGGAGTTAGTTTTTAGTTTTAATTTTCAGTTTGTAATTCCCTGTATTTTTAAGCTTTTTCTTTTACGATTTTCAAATTAAGTTTTAATTCTTGTACTTTGTAACTTTTAGCTTGTACTTTACGATTTTAAGCAATAAAATTTAGTTTTAAGTTTCTTAGTGCTTTGATTTCAATTCTAAGCCGTTTTACCTTAAGAAGCTCTCATAAGCTCATTTGAGCTTATTCTTGTTCATAAGCTCAAATTCAGTTTAAAATTTGTTAAAAAGTCATTCATTTACTAGTTTTGTTTAGTTCAAATCAAAACATGATCATGTGAGTTCATTGGGTTCATTTTGAAAGCTACAAGGAGTAATAAGCTAACAAAAGCTTATTGAGCTTATAGCTCAAGGTATAGAGGCTAGGGAGCCATTAGGTTCAGGTTTTAAGCCACTCACTCAACAAGAGTGGCTTGGTTCTGAGACAACAATAAACCAAGGTTTCATTTCTCAATTTTCATTTCTCAATTTTCATTTAGCTTAATTTTTAGCTTAAGGCATTAGCTTATTTACTTTTAATTCTTGTTCAAATCTTTGCATAGCTTATTTCTTTTGAATTTTCATGTTAATTCCTGATTCACTATTCTTTATTAGCTTGTAGATGTAATAGCTTTGTTTCTGTTCTAGTTTATAAACATTTCTAGTTTCTCATTCCTTAAATTATGTCATAGAGTAGTTGTAAATATGCCTAAGAGAGAAACAGCTATTTCTTTCTAATAAGCTGTAGGTACTTAAGTTCAAATAGACTTAATTAGGTTAAAATCTTAATTGAGTAGATAAAAAGCTTAAGTATTTTTTAGTATTTTAAACCATTTTTTAAAGCTCACTTAGTTTTTAGGCTAGTTTTCCATTAAGGAGTGGTATGGCACAAGATTTTTTGACACCTAATGTCAACTATCTCTATGTCAAAGTTGTTTCATTCAGGTTGTGTTAGGTAATATACAAGTTTTAAGCAGTTTTATAGGTTAGAGTTTAGTTTACAAATTTAGATGTTTAAAAACTCATCATTTTGCACCAGGGCAGTTTATTTTGGTGTAAGATAGTCTTTATGTTTGAGAGATTTAAGTACTTTAAGAGTCAAACATAGACAATTCAGTTTTAGACATGATAAAGTAAGGTAATGTTTCAGAGTTCTCATTTCAAAATTTAGCCTTACAAATAAGTGCTTAGTCAATTTTTTTGGGGCAATTCCCCACAATATACTGCATCATCAGCAGACAACCACAGCAACTTATATTTCTAGTTTAATTTCCTTCTTGATTTCTTATTTTTAGTTGGAATTGTTAGAAACCTTTTATCTAGGTTGAATAAAGGTAGTTAGGGTAGCTTATTTTCAAAATTTCAGCTTCTAAAGTTTAGAAATAAGCTGTGAAGCTTATTTGAAAAAGCTTATTACGTTTATAGCTTAAACGTTGCAACTTTTTAAAGTTCAATTCTCTTGTTTATTTTTGTTAAAGCTTAGCTATTTTTTCTAATATCCTTAGTAACACATCTTAGCTACAAGTAGTTTTCTTTTAGTGTACAAAATTCATCTAGTAATAACTAGGAATAAGCCAAAATATAAAAATGTTTAGGAAAAGTCTACTTCCTGTTCAGTTTTGAATTGGCTTCATTTTCTAGCATTGATCTGTGGACAAAAGTCAAAAGTGCCTTTATTAATGTTGATTAGAATAAGCCCCTTAATAAGTTTGTAGTTTTAAGTTTTTGCTAATTCTCAATTTTTAATTAAAGCCAAAATTAAGCCATAAGCGTAGGGTCTGTTTTGTAGTTTTCTCATAGTTCAGGGTTGCCCCGTTTACATTGATTGTAAATTGTAAAGTTAGCCCTCTTAACCACCTTTAGGTTATAGACTTTTTTTACAATTTCTACCCTAGAGTTTTGCAAAAAAAAAAGAGGGGAAGACAAGGGACCCGGGTGAGCAAGACTCGAACCCGGGACCCCTCGATACATCCCCTCCCTTTTGTACACACTTATACCGCTGCGCCCTTGGGTCTTTTTCGTTAAAGACTCAAGGGCTAACATATTTAAGGTCATTTTGACCAAATAAGCTTATAAGCTGTATAGCTTATTTTCGGGGCTTATTTCTTTAGCTTATTTGTGTTTCTTATTTTTCGTAGGAACCTTATAGAGTAAAGTATTTTTAGAAAAAATTTCAGAATTTTTTGTAATCGTTTAATATTTTTTACAATTTAATTTAGTTAAAAGTTTATTTAATTCATAAAAAATACAAAAATTATCAAAAAAATATTTTGCTCTTATTTAGAAATTTTATTTTATCCATCTAGTTTTGTAGGAAAAATATAAAAATTTTCGTAGGGTCATTTTTACAACTTTTCATCTTTTAAAGAACGGTCCGGTACGGGATATTTTCCTTTTGACTCGTTTTTTGGGGTCAAACAAACTCCGTTAGCGTGTCTAGTCTTTTTCATTCTTCTTATTTGATCGCTAGAAGTAGTTTAGAAGCAAAAATTTCTTCCGTATGTCTATTATTAAAGATTTTAGGTTTTTCCTTCCCCCCTTTTGTTCGGGATTTCGGGGTCCCTCGTTGTTCTAGTTTAATAATTCGTAATTTCTAAGGTTTTGTCTTAAACGTTTTAGTCCTTTATTATTCTAATTTTACTTTTTCCACTCCAAAACCAATTCCTTCCTTCAAACTCAAATCGTTCGATATCAGTGTTATACGATTTACCCGAGTCCAAAAGACCTCGTATGGGGATAAACGACCCGGGAGAAGCTCTATACTACTTCTCGGGTTTTATTGATCTTGTTGGTTTTACACTAATTTATAATATTATATATTTTATTATATATTATATATATTTACGGTGTGAATCCAGCCAATTATCCTCCGATACTAAACTCACAAAAGATGAAGAGTGTGAGTCGTTAGATAGTACCAAGTATCGAGGCATGATAGGTAGTTTATTATACCTAACGGCAAGTACGCCCGATCTCATGATTAGTGTGTGCCATTGTGCCTTAGCTTCCCAAGAGCCTTCCCAAAACCTCTTCACCTTGAGCGTTTAACTATCTTAATCCGATACATTAAAGGCACAAGACGCACTACTTAGGATTATGGTATCCAAAAGGGGACCCCAGGCATAGAAACTGTAGGTATATGCCGACTCTGATCGTGCGGGAGATTATGTGGATCGAAAGAGCACTAGCGGTATTTGTATGTTCGTGGGATGTTGTTTAACATATTGGTTCTCAAAGAAATAAATTTCTCTAGCTATATCTACTACCGAAGCCAAATACGTAAGCGTCGGAAAGGCATGTCAACAAGCACTATGGATGAAACAGGCTCTCATCGACTACGACGTAACGACCGACGACGTTTCCCCAAATCAATGTGCGACAACAAAGGCGCATTGACCTTAGCAAAAACCCAGTGCAACACTCTCGTACCAAACACATCAAAATACGTCACCACTTTCTTCGTGATAATGTCCAGAAAGGACATATCTCAAACGAAAAAGTGCCGTCCGTCGACAATATTACCGACATTCTTACTAAACCTCTTAAACGTGAATCATTTAACTATCTACGTCTTGGTTTAGGAATGATGGAACGCATTCCATAAATCACATTAGTCTGCTTCTCCTTCTTCTGTCTCAATTCTAGTCTGTGTTCCATTTCGTGTCGTGACAACTTGAATACTTCATCCGAAGTACTTTAAGCATTTTTAATTCGCGAAATGCAAATTAAAATGTCACTCCTCTTTGTTAAATTTTCATCAAAAACTCAAGTCCAATACCCTTACTTAGGGCGGCCCCCCAATATATTTGGGACCGTCAGGAGATATGGGGACCGCTATCAGCAGATATGTAATATGGAACACTTAAACAAAAAAATTTCAAATCACAAAAACAAACACCCCTCTTCGTGCTGCCATTGACGAACTCGACCCAAAAATTAACCAAATAAAACACAAATAAAGAGAAAAACAACCACCAATAATCATGATTCCTAACATCTTAAAGATCATAAATTGTAAGTTATTTTATCTATTTTCTTTCAATTTGAGTTTAGGGTTTATGATGAACACCAAAAATTGAAATTGGGAATTTTTGATTTTTCTTTCAATTTTGGACATCTAAGACTACTAGGATACAATGTATAACTAATATGCTACCCGTAGACATAGAATTTGCTTACATTAGTGAATTTGTTGAAAAAATTGATTTGAAACCAAAAACCTCAATATTTATTTTCAAATCACTCACGTTAGGAAACATAATAAAATGATTGTTATGCATTTTTAATCCAAACCCAAAAAACGTTTTCAAACACATGTATAATGATCTCATGAACAAATTTCAAGATACATAATTCATATATTATTTTTTCGACATTGTTTGGATGAGAAAAATCAAATTAAGAAGCGTTTGGGTTAACTCTTATGATTTTATATTTAGGTCGAGTTTATCGTTACTCCACATTTGTTACATTTAGGCACACACTAGAAGCAATGCTCATGACATATTACAAGTAAAAAGTAAATAAAGGTGACTTCCTTTTCTTTTAGGAAAATCATGCCTCGTAATCTATTCTGATGATTACAAAAATATAAGACACTATAATTTATCCCAAATCCCTAAAATTTCACACATGAATTTCGATTCTCTCCAATAAAAGAAAAACTAAGAAAACTCTTGAAGAACATTTACATTCACTATGAGGGTCGGTGTTTTAGATAACTTTACTGGATCTAAAACTATGTTTCGGACTCTTTGGTTCATTTGTCGAGATTTGAGTGTCCTCACTTGAAATCAATGAACAAGTGTGTCCTCGTTTTATTCTTAAATTTTTCAATCAATATCGATTGATTTATTCTGACAAAGGTCAAATGTTTGTTGAATTTGTCATTTAAAACCAATACTTCTCTTTTTCTCTTGAAGACTCTTCTCAAATTCTTAGAATACCTTGTGAGGGTGTGTGTGTCTTTAGTGACAAATGGTCACTTGATGAGTTGGTATATGGTGCCCCTTTTGAAGGCCCATATCAAACCATCCTCCCTTCTCCCAATGATATCATCTCGTATATTCGAGAATATCAAGAAGATCAAGTCACTCGCATCCATCATCAAGAAGAAGTTAGGGTTCAAGAATATCAAATTCTCACTCGTGAAATCGTGTCAACTTTGAAACCTTTGTAAGAAATAATTCGGGAAAATGTTTTCTGTTTGGGGGGTAATCGGGACCACGTTCCCGTATGTCTTTGTTATATGCTTAATTATGTTGCAAACTCCAAAAAATTCAATCTTGCTTATATATTTCATGGCAAAACGAATAGAGTGGGTTACTAAGCAAGCTAGGTTAATTCTACCCTATGGTATGCTATTAACCCGCTTGTTTGATTTCATCATTGGTGAAAATCCCGAATTGCAAAATAAGTCTTATGTCTTGTACGATCGTGTCATGAACCCTCTTGCCGCTCAACTAGAGCGAAAGCCCAGAAGGGATCATGGCACGAGAAGAGGTCGTCTATCCACCTCCTCCTCCACCTTTGACCAACCATCCTCCTCTCATCTCAACGATGATGATGACGATGGAATTAGAACGAAGGCGATCCGTGGATCGTCTATTGGGGTGTGGGTGCTACATGACGATCATGAGTCTCGCTGTGTGCCCTGCTCTGGAGGGGGGTATTGGGGTAGCGGATTTAGTCTTGGTCAGCGGTTTGGGTCTCACTAGATAACACTCGCGATGTCGCAGAGGGATGAGGCCTGGTCCCTGTCTCACAAGTGATTTGAGTACACCAGAACCTTCACCTTACACTTAGACCCTCCTTGGAATCATTTTACACCTGCCAAACAGAAATTATCAACCGTCAGGTACAATTACAAGATGAGCAACGTGGTGGAGTAATTTCAAATTCGCCACAAAAAGTCGTCAGAAGGTGTGGAAGAAACAAATAATAAGTAAAACTATGAGGGAAATTACTGTATGACATTATTATCTATATTACTTACCAATCTATTACGCTTAGGTATTTAAACTTATGCTACTTATTAGTATGGGCAACATTACTTGTTTTGGATGATCATTCAATTTTATCATCCTAAACCCATGCTTGCATGCACTTTGATATGCTTTGGCTACTGTTATATTATGCATGCTTATGAAATTGTAAAATTTGCCTACATATGATTTCTTGATTGAGTTTAGAATGTTTAGTCTTATAATCTTGATTCTTAAGTATTAGATGATTCATGATAAATTAGATTTGACTACAAAAGGGAAAAATAGGAAACTGTTTCTATACAGGATTTACAGAAAATCAGGAAAACTGGAAAAATTCCTTGTCTCTAAAGAATGGCCCCCATAACTACTGGGCGGCCCCCTAATATATATGGGACAGCCAGGTATTTACGGGACCGCCATCAGAAGTCACAAATTTTTTTATCGTGGCTCCTGATTTTCTGTGCAGTTGACTATTCTTTCTTAGACCCAGCTAAACCTTCTGCATTTTCCTAAACCACTTTTGGAATCCAAAAACTCAAATATCATGCTTTTCCACTTTGATCTTTTCCCCTAATTAAATAACTCATCCTCCCCACTTCTATCATCATCTTCATCTTCCTAACACCATTCTACCATGAATTCCATTAATGCTTCCTCATCTAACCCTTCCAAGAAAATCAAACTCACCATAATCCCTCCTAGACAACTATTTGTCAACATATCTAGTGATGAAGATATCACCACCACACCTTCTCCTACAACAACTTCTTCATCTCTAACTCCTCCAAATGCACCATCAAAAACCACATCCACTAATCAAACATCATCAAGTCAAGAGAACACATCTTCTTCCTTTCACTCAAAACTTCAAATTTCACCACCATCTTCACATGAACCAACTTCTCCTCATCACTTGAACCCTTTGCTTGACAACATTTTGGATGTTCCTCCTAGACCTCTAAACCCTCAACCACTTCAAAGTCATCCTTCTTTGGATATCACACTTTCTTTGTCCCAAATCACTCATCTTATCACATTCAGACACTATCATTACCACTATCTTCCACCACAACCTCACCACCTATCATGGGCCATCCTCCTTTTCTACAAACTATCAATGACTATTATGGGTTAACTTGCATATGTTGTTCTCACAACCGAAACCTTTTCTTTACTTTAATAGATGAGATGAACATCATGTTTGCTCATCTTGAATATCTTCTCACTACCGCAATCACCTGATACTTTCCACCTCCACCTTGAAAAATCTTGTCTAGGTACCCATTAACCCAGGACTTTCAGTACGCCCTTTATCATGAACCATTAATTACCTCGTGTAAGCACGAATGTTATGGATAGATATATTATGGTTGACATCACCGCCAGATTTGACTCGAGTACATGTCAAACGGGCGCAATTTCATTTGAGTTACTTTACGGGTGTCCCGGGTTAGGCACTTATCCTGGATTATAGTTAACCCTTTGATGTCATAAGCTTAGACAGTAGTAAACGCATTTTGTGTGGCTTATATTTTTTTATATTGGCATACACACTTTAAAATCTTGGAGTTCACATTTACAGTTTTATAAACCTATGAACTCGCCAACTTTTATGTTGACACTTTTAGCAATGTTTTTCTCAGGTGCTTAATTTTCATGGCTTGCTTATGGTGTCTCATTCATGGAGTCTTTTCCTGCATAATATTGATCATTTGTATAACTTTTGATCTACTATTACTTTTGGGTTTAAGTATTGTAATGTATGTTAATACAAATAATGTTCAAAAACGTTATTTATATTTTTTGACCTCTCAACGTTTTGATAATAACAAAATGTAAAAACGTTTACGAAAAAAATAAACGTTTATAAATTATTAAATGTAAAAATTCATTTTTAAGATTAGTGCTCACTTAAGGTATGGACAAACAAAATAATTAAGCAGGATTAGTGATCAAGAAAATATTTTTCTCTTAATCCTCACTTTTAATTCTACAAAAGTATTTTCTCAAAAATACAATTCCAAAATATTTTCTAATTAAAATAAAAAGTTTTATTAAAAACTTAAAATTTGAAAGTCAAATTTCCCCCCCAAAATGGAAGCTTCTACACCAGATACAACATTCCCCACAAAAAGACAAAAAGGGAAGTGTAGTCTACGGCGGCCCCCTTATAGGCCTGGCGGCCCCCTTATATATTAGGGACCGCCAGGACCGCCGTCGGTACAACGGCTCTTTTTTTGTGCCTATAAATACTGGGCCACCTCATCTGGAAAACAGAACCTCTTGCCACGAATTTTTTCAGATCTGTTATTCTCTCTTCTTACTTTCTTTCTAAAACACATATCTTGATCACTAACATATCTTGATCTTGTTTTCAAGTGATTAATTATTTCTTCATCCCTTCTTCTTCTAATCAAGTGTAAGAGAAGAACAATCGTATTTTTCTACATACGATTTGTTATCAAGTGATCTCTCTCTTCCTCCTAAAGATGACATATCTTCATTACATTTACTTTGTGTTGTTGTGTAAATTGGATTGAGTGTAGATCCTATAGTGTAAATTGTGTATTGGTGTGATTTGGATTGTGTCTCATGATGAGCTCATTGGAAACCTCAAAATCCATTAGATGATCATCAAGAAAGATTCTGAAATAGTCAAAGCAAAAGTTGAAAGGAAATCTCTTGCTTTAAAGGCTAAGAAAGAATCTAGTGATGAAGAGTGTTCGACTTCCGGTAATGAAGACGGAGAGTACGCCATGGCGGTAAGAGACTTCAAGAAGTTCTTTAAGATAAGAGGTAGATTCGTAAGACAACCTCAGAACGACAAAAAGACCTTTCAAAGAAGCCAAGACGATAAAAACGGCAAAAGTGAAAGGAAGTTCTTTAGATGCGGAGATCCAAATCATCTTATTGGAGAATGTCCAAAGCCACTGAGAGACAAGAACCAAAGAGCCTTTGTTGGAGGCTCTTGGAGCGATAGTGGTGAAGAAGATGATGTAAAGGTCAAAGATGAAACGTGTCTTGTAGCTCACGCATCAAGTGAGGTATGTTTCGAATCATCTTACTTTAGTGATGAAAACTCATCAATTGATGATTTAGCTCTTGACAACGAATATGATAAATTATGTAAAATGAGTTTAAAGATAATCACTAAGAACAAAAGGCTAAAAGCTATTAGAAATAGTCTAGAAAATGAACTTAGAGAATTAAAAGATAAATTGTCCACACTCGAGAAAAACAAAGGAGTTGATATTGATTGTGCAAAGTGTCATACACTTAAAATTGAAAATAAAAAGCTTAAAGAAGTATTTACTAGATTAAACAAATTTGAAAAGAGTACACATTGCTTGAATGAAATCTTAAATAATCAAAAACCCTTCGGTGATAAATTAGGTTTAGGGTTTAATTCATTTGAAGCATCATCTAGTGGAACTAAGGAAATAAAATTTGTAAAAGCTCAGAAAAAGACGTCTCTTGATGGTGGTCCCATAAATATGGACGGCCCCCAAAATAAATATGGGACCGCCACCAGCAACGCCTGTATATGAGAAAAGTGTGTCTTTTCAAAAATCTATTTTAGGTCCTAGACCAAAACACATAATTGTAAACAAAGTCAAAGTTCCCGTTGCTAGTGACATGAAGTTAAATCAATTCTATGACCATTATCTGAAACACAGAGTTGGATTTTCAAACTCAATTTTCAGATCAAAAAAAACTCCACTCCTAGAAGTGTCAATAATTATATTTTCTCGTCCTTAAAACGCGAACCAAAAAAAACATTTTGGTCGACAAAAACCAACCTCATAGATTTCCCGTAACTTGGAACAACTTTCCACGCCAAAGTTACATGCCATGGGAAATGTGTCTTCATTCTCCTCATCCCAACCAATTGCATCAAATGCAAGGGATGTTTGCCATAACACTTTGGTCCATGAGATATTGGGGACCAAATGTTTGAGTTATTGTCTTATATAAATAGATATGCCTTGGAGTCGACTTGGGGCCCGACGAATGGATTAAGGATAGCGGATGCTCCAAACATATAACGGGCAACCGAAAGCTCTTCTCCACTTACAAGGAATACAATGGAGGTAACGTCATTTTTGGTAGTAATCTTTGCGGTAACATCATTGGCAAATGTACGATTTCCAATGACTCTCTCAAAATAGATAATGTAGAACATGTTGATAACTTAGGATTTAATTTGCTAAGTATAGGACAAATATGTGTAGAGTAACTTTTTCTGAACATGATAGTGAAATCACTAAGGACGGTAAAGTCATAGGTAGAGGTATTAAGAAGAAAGGCTTATATGTGATGAAATTAGGAAATAAGCCTAAGGATCAAATTTGTCTAACTACGATTGATAAAAATTCCACCTTGTGGCATAGGAGATTAGGACACGTAAATATGTGTCTCATTCAATCGTTAGCCTCTAAGGAATTAGTTAAAAACTTACCTAAGCTTAAGTTTGATCAACATTTTTGTGATGCTTGCAAAATTGGAAAACAAGCAGGTACGCTATTCACAAAGGTGCTAAGAATGTAGTCTCAACGACTAGATGCTTAGAACTTCTCCATATGGATCTCTTCGGTCCATCCGCCGTACGGAGTTACGGAGGAAACCGTTACACCCTAGTCATAGTAGATGACTACATAGGTATACTTGAATTAGATTTCTTAAGGATAAAACCGAAGCTTTCGATCAATTCAAAATATTTAGTAGGAAAATCCAAAACCAATTAGGTTGTTCAATAGTGTCAATTAGAACCGACCACAGTAGAGAATTTGATAATGAGGTGCAATTTAGGGAGTTTTTGCAATACCAACGGTATTACACATAACTTCTCGGCTTCACGCAGTGACAACTGTGCTTTGAGCAGGTTAGTCAATCGTTAGTATTGATTTGAGTTTCATTATGTGTTATAGTAATTATGTGGTTATTGTGATTCTATGTGGGTTGGTTATAAATCTGTGAGCATGATCGTCTCATTTTGATTTAATTTATGGTTAATGTGGGTATTTCATTTTGTTCACATTTGGTGACAATAAAAATGATGGTAAATTTTATGTTTGTACGTATTTATATGTATATGTATACGTATTTAGATAATAGGAATTCACGAGAATAGAAAATTTAGTTTAGAAATTAGTTAGTAGATTTTAGTAATTATTATGTTAGAGAAATATAAGTATGATGAATTATTTTTAGGTATTACACTAGCTTTATTTAGAAGGATCTCTAATAAAGAAAAGGTTTTATAAAATAACAAATATTAAAGGGTTTTATGTAACTAATTAAATATATATATATATATTTATATATATATATTTATTTATATCTTTAATATATTTTATATTCATATATATATAATATATATATATACTATATTTATAGTATATTATATATATAAAGGGGTGTTGTTCAACCGGGTTTAGGAGAGAAAGAAGGAACGAAAAACAAAGTTTAGTCCAACTACAACTCTAATTAGGTAATTATCTAAACCTCCTTTTTTTCACTATAAATACAAACTCTCATCCCTTATTTTTTTTTATTCAGTCGATCAAACCTAGAAGAAAGAAAAAAAAAGATTTTTTTAAGATCAATTTTGTGATTTAAGGTTTCAAGAATCAAGGATTAAGGTATTTTTATAAACTCTCATTGTTTTAACTTTCTTTTTAATTTATGTAACAATAAAGTGATGGATAAATTGAGTCATCTTGTTCGAATGTTATCTCGTGATTGTTAACGAGATTTTTGATGAATCTTATATCTATTGATAAGTTCACAGAGTCTAGTTTCCAAAAAGTTTGGCCTCGAAAGGTTTTGGGGTCGGGAAGTTAGTCAAATAATTTTCGCAAGAAAAGTTGTTAAAATAGTAAATTCGGGTCTGATTTAGGTCTGATTTCGGGGAGTAAAACCCCTACTTAAAAGCCAAATTTGGGTTAGCCAAAAATCGTGAGTCATATTTTAGGTGTCTATTAACTCCAGTTCGAAGGGCTAAAGCAAAAACATTTTCTAAGTATTTTTAAGGACATCAAAGTTTTTGGTGTGCGTTCAGATCCGAATCTGAGCACTGTGTAATGAGGAATTTTTATAAAATAGTTCCATTTACTATTTTTTTTAAATCACAGTAGCTCACAACTCATTGTGGAGCTAGGAAATGTAAGGATAACCATCAATTAGGTGTTTTGGTATTTTATTTATGGTCATAAAATGACTATAAAATTCAGCCAGAAATTATAAAAGTGAAAGTTAATAAATAAAGTCATATAGGATATGAAAATGATTTGGGAGATGTACTTAAAGGATTATAAACTTAGTGTAAGGTCTAGAAGTCCATCATATGATTGTTACATTGACTTGGGCATTTAGCCTAACCGAGTGTAACTTGTGTTTTTGTTGTGTTTAGATTGTGTGCAAGATTTTGTCAAGTAGCTGAGCATCAGGTGAGTTTCATAGTCCCATTTTACTATGTTTTCTTGGGATGGAAATGATACAAAATATGTTTTGAAATATTTCAATTGCTGTGATTATGTGATTCAAGTTACTCATGGACTTTTAAGTAGCTATTATATGTTATGTGCTGCATGTTGTATGATGTTGCATTGTTCTTTGTCTACTTTGTAGGCAAGAGGTTTCGCCTACTTTGTGGGGGTATGAACCTGTGCGAATACGGTACTAATAGTCTGGGTTTGGGGATAGCATTCCTCTCCATGACTATTTTTATGATTCGGATCGGGGGACACGTTTCGTCCCAATTATGATTGCTTGTTTGGGTCGATTGCATGTTAGCATGTATAATAGTCAGCTGAATTGTCCTGCCATGTTTTGTTTTTTTATAATCACAGTAATTGATTTAAATCTTGTATTGGTGTCGTATAACCTATGACTCTCACCAACCATTGTGTTGACGTTTTAAGCATCATTTTCAGGTGAGCGTTATGAAGGTGTTGAAGTTAATAATAGTGGCTAGAAAGACCATTAGGATGGCATTAGAAGTTCTCATTTGATTTTATTTCATTATTGTTTGCATGAATTCTTAAATGTTATTAGGTTTTATAGGGTTGTGATACATTGTCTTTGTATTGATGAGACCTCCTTTTCATTAATACAAGAAGCCGTTCTTTTGTTTTCGGTATTGTCATGACACATCGTGTCTTTTATATTTAGTTATACATGTAGTGATTCTCTATTGTTGACACCATTGTGTTGTGATGATATCCATGATGTTACGCCTCGTGTTTCCGCCTTGGCGGGGTGTGACAGATTATTATCAAAGCCTTTCGTTATAGATAAGTAGGTGGTTGAGCCTAGACTATAACATAGGAGTCCTTCATATAGATGCATATTAGGGCCTAAGTGTTTAGTATTATAACTATTATACTTTCCCCTAGTTATATAGCTTTTATTATCTTATTTTGTCTAACTTTTATTTAGCTATTTTGTCTACTATTATTTAATTTGGTATATATTAATTCCTTACTATTTATAGCTATGTCTCTCTTATCCGTAATAAGTTTTGTTGGGGAATCATTTTCTCAATTGGACTTAAGCGCTATAGTGATCCAAAAGAGGAGCCAATTGAGAAGGAGCCTCTTATAGAACTTGTCGAATGCTTATAGTAGGCCTGGACCCGCGGAGTCGGGTGACTCTTGCGAAGGCAAAGTCAAACCCAAGCGAGGCCCAACATAAGTTTATTTCGTCTTTTACCTCGTCACGATGCTATTGATTATTTCTTTTGGATATTTCATATTTTAGAGGCGCTGCGAGACTTTCGTTCCTTTATGTCATTTTGATTTTATCTTTATATAAGTAAGTATTTATTTGATGGAGCATCCTTTCTGTGTTATATTGGAGTGGTTTAAGATGTGCAATGTAGTATATGTGCTTATATGTGCGTTATCATTGAGAGGTGTAGTCTTGGAAGTAAGTATACGTGTGAAATGATGCAATTATAATTATGGTGGCCAACAAAATTATAAAGGTATCACATACGTAGACTTGTGACCATGATTGCATTGATTGGTGTTTGCTTGTTAGTTGGTAGTGTAAGATGTTATATTATGTAAGGTTGTATTATGAATAGTTATGAAGTTAGTAAGTTTTCCTTCTATCTATCGCTTGCGGATACCTCGGATACCCGTTAATGCTATTATTACGATTATTGAGTTTGTTCGTCTGCTTGATTATTCACTCGGATATATAACACTCATTTTAGCATCCCTTGTTTTTACCATGACGGTATGGATGATCTAACTTTTCTATTCGGCGTCTTGATGAATATTGGTTGTTCGAATATGCTTCTTTGGATATTGATACTTTCCATTGGTTCTTTCGTTGTATTGATTACTCGTATGAGTATCAAAATTTTCTTTTAAGCACTAATTGTTCCTAAAATATTAATGCATATCATTACTCTGTTCTTTATATATCCTTTGGTTTTGGTAACATGCTGCGACATGTTAGTACCGACGCTTTTCGATGGTTGTTCTTTCGATCGTGAGTACGGATGAGTCATTATGTTCTTCTTTTGGTTCGTAATGTCTTCGTATAGATTTCTCTTGTGCATGTTCGTTTCATTGTTATTCTGACTATATGGTTCTTTATACTCCCTTTTGCTTTCAAACAATAAGAATGTGTTAGAGTCTTTACGGTATTTTACAATCCCTTTTGGGTATTATGATGTTCTCTTTATTGTTTTTTAAGAAAACTATGTTTACAATAAATTTTGAAACAATATGATAATAGGTTGACTGACAAAACTATTTTTAGATAATATTTATGAATAAGATATGATAATATTTTTTTTATATGCTTGTTTTTCATAAATTTTATAATTATAAAAAGGAGGTTTAAAGTAATTTTTATGGGTAAGATGCGATACACTGTTAAATGACTGTCTCTGGATTTTATGACAACCATGATTAAAATGAATTTTGTAGGATATTGGAAATCATAACACAATCGAATGACTAGTGGATTAGCCAAGTTTTAGAGAGAGAAAGTGAGAGAGAACTTTCTAGTGAGAGAAAATAAACTTGTATTATGTAAATAACTAACCCACCTCTTCCATGGCATGGAAGAGGCTTATATAGTAACAATAAAACCGGCCATAAGGCCTTAGTAGTGGGCTTACATGTTGGGTTTAATACCCGGCCCATTACCGAATGTTATACATTAACTACTTAACTACGAGCAACAATAAATGGTAATATACACGGGGTGGCCGAGTCTTTTTCTAATATCTAACAATCTCCTCCTAAGGGAGGTCACCCAAAAAAATACTAAATTAAGCTCTGTAATGTTGATCTTGTGTTCAGCTCATAGTCTTTGATTCTTCATGCATTGATTTCTTTGTACATAATGTAGTGATCTTTGAGCTTAGTTCCTTTGACTTGTATGATCTTTGAGCTTTCTTTGAGATCATCAGCCACAGTAAATCTCTTAATCATCCTTGTTGTGGTATTGCCTTCATGTAATGTTGTGACCTTCGGACCGGCATGCTCACACTTTTATGGATCATGATAGTACACATCAGAGTTGCGAAAGCTGTGTTGTAGGTCTTTCAGTTATCATGATGTCTTTGATTAGGAATATGAAGTGTGAGCATAGGGTTGTGAATTGACATGTCTCTTTCCATCAGCCGCTACCGTCGGGATTTCCTACAAGTATATGTTAGTAATAAACAAACGAAAGTGTCTTTGTTTACTTTCGTTGAATAAGGTTGCAAGAACCACGGTTCCCCTTTAATCAGTATAAATACTGCCTGTGATCAGGTAGAATTCCAAAGAATCTCCTTGACAGGGTTTCGCAGCTGCACTAGCCGTTCTTAAATCGAAGCGTCTCAAAGTAGACAAAGCACGGAGTGAGTGAACCAGTGAATTAAAACTCCACTGATTAATGAAAAATTGATTTGAAAATCAATCGTGTGTTACTCAGAAAAGGGTTTTTGTGACACATCGATGGTTTTATATCATAAAATCAAATTTCATCATAAACACATTTATTTTGAAGGATATACACAGTCAATGTGCTCGAAAATCAGTTGTTGAGCACATCGAAAGGTTTTTCAAAAACTATTCGTCAATTTACTGCCTGGAACAAGTTTGATTCATAAAGAATCGCACCATCGTTGCTTTCCATTTGTCACAAGTTTGATCCATAGTGGATCTCACATGTCACCTACCAAGAGCTTGTTTGATGTTGGCTCTAGAAGGATTTCCATCTTCATTGTGAGTACTTTCGTATCACTCGGATGTTCTGGCAATACCTCGAGGATAATGCGTAGGACTCTTAGAATCTTTACTTGTTGTCACAGTGTGTGATGAACAAGCATAGTTTGTATTAGTGTCCTAACGAGATTTATGGATGATCTCATGGCTCTAGACTCAATCGTGCACATTTGGTTTTTAGTAGTCGGAGGCTGGAGCAGAGTGCCACCTTTTCAATATCGTCTAACTCGGAGTGAGAGAGACGATAGAAATGCGTTGATCTCCGTGAGAAATGAAACAAGAATCCTTTGAGGGATCTTGAGTGGCTAGGAAGGGTTGTGCAGCGTATCACTGGGTCCATGATACTTGTCTTCAATGTCAGCAATCAACCATGTGATTCTGACAGCATATGTAGTGACCCGGTTTCTGCCTAATGTCAAAGGAGGGCTGCTTTCTTTTCACCCTTTATCTTAACATTTCTTTTTCATTCTTCAACCCCTTCAGTGCTTATCGAGACTTCATTACTAGTACCTTGTTGGGTGTGTTCCAGTACTAGCTCCATCTCAGTCCGCACTATTCCCTTATTCTCACATTACTCCTTTTGTAATCATACCTAAGGACTTCTACACTAACTAGTGGATTGTCCTTGGGTAGATCCCTCCGGCTCTGGCGGGATCATGGGAACATGTACCTAACCTTACCATCCTTATAACTCCGATAAAGTAAGTACAGGGTCGGTCTTTTGGTACAGTTTACTTCGCCATAAAACTAATTGAAAAATCAATCGAGGTACTAGTGATATAGATATCAAATCCATTGTAACTTGATTGTTTTGATTATTTTAGAAACGCTCCCCCTCAACAAGTGCGTTGGTAATCGAAATTGTTTGGCACAAGGAGGGAGGAGAACCTACTTGAGTCTTAATAGATCACATTTTTATCAGATTTAATATTTAAATCACATTCTCTCCCCTGATAAAAAATTTCAAACCCTTTGAGATTTAGGATTTCAATTGATTTAAATATGTTAGAAAAATTTGGGAGAAAATATGGTCTGATTAAATACAAGCCGATATTGGAACCTATATATGCTCCCCCTCAATTGATGAGGGATTCTGTTAGTGTCATTTATGATGATTTTATAAATGATTTAGTGTTTAATGAGAAACTCATGAAAAATTCATAAACTGACACATAACACTGATAACTACACAAATAAATAATGTACAAAGTCTACAATATAAAACACATGATATTGACCTTTTAATTAAAATGACGGTATCATTCCGTTCTTTGAAGAAGTCTGTAGTCAATATCACAAACACATCCACCAACAAAGCATTCTAGATTCTGGAAGATCCTTCTTGTCTTCAGTCGCCTTTCAATAGCCGCTATGAACTCTTTGCTCCTTGTCACGTCATTTGGAGTCCAAAATCGTGTATTCATACTCAGATTGAGCCGCTTGACCTTGAATTCCTTGACTCTGTAATCTAGTGCTTCCAGAATACGTGTCAACGTCCCATCACTGAACTTGTATATCTCATTGAACCTCATGATCTTTTGGTCATTGTTGTCTACCGGGAACACTACTGCTTGAGGAGACTCAATGATGGTATAATCATGCTTAAACTCGTAGCCTGTTGCATCCCATCCTAGTTTGGTGAGGTTCAACTGTGTCTGGTAGCTTTTAATGCTGAGTTAAAAGTCTTCAACCCGTTGTCGAATTACTAAGTTTTGGGTCCATTGCTTGACAGCAGTAGATAACATCCATTTGTTTGAAACAGGAAGATGATCGAGATGACCTTGCAGGAGGAGTAGATTCAGGTCTTCAAAGTCACTAGGATACAGGTTCTTGAAATCTTTTTCAGCAATCGTATATTCTTGGAAGTCAGATCTTCGGAGGATAATTTTGCTCAAGTAGTCATACCCGTATCTTGAGTATGCTTTGATTCTTACGACACTAAGAATCCACATGTATGTTCTGACATCTTTTCTATGCGACGGAGAATCATGTCTGTCAATATAGGACTTCTCTCAATTAAACCACCAGTGAGAGATGCCATATTTTGCACTTATGTCATAAGTACACACATCATCAATCCATATTTGTTCCGGCACTAGTAGTTCAAGCCCAAAGTCAGGATAACTAGCAGCCTTCATCTTGGAAATCGATAGTGCAAGATTGCTTCCCTTGCTGCCATATCTCAAATACTCCAAGTCTGTATTGAAGAAGAATTGTGGTTGAATAGTAACATGACCTGGAGGTCCACCGAGAGGCAGTAGTCGGTTGACATCGATTCTGACATGATCTCCTTCTGGATTCGTCCAGTCAACCTGAGCTGTGAGCATCTTGTGACACTCCTCCATCTGGAACTGAAGGTGAATGATATCTAGGTAGAATGCTTTAACAACTTCATAAGCCTGCCCTTCGAAATCTGCTTGCATAAGCATGGTTTTGTTCACCTTTTGGCAATACCAGTTCATAAAGGTTGTCATATCTCTAATCTTTGCAAGCAACGAGTTCTCAGCTGGGGGCTCATAAGTTGTGGCCAACGCAGAAGCCCAGTAGTTCACAACATCTGACTTGTTGGAAGAAGGAATAGTCCAGGCAGGTTCAGGAGTCACTGGTCTTTCCTCTTCAGGTAAGGGTTTCCACCAATCTTTTCTTGAGTCAGCTTTTGGTTGGTGATCATTCTTGGAGTCTTCATCATCAGACAAATGTACCTGCTCTTCGAGAATGGAATCATCATGCATCAGATAGTCAGTTGGAGATAACTCTTGAGCCCCATGGATGTCAGCTGACTCATATTGAGTGTCAGATGTCGTCCAAGCCATAGATTGTGAAGCTGAGGCCACAGTCTTGGATGAACTTAGAGCTTTACTGCCTTGTTGTTGTGCTGATCCAGATGTACTAGTAGATGGAGGAGGAGGAGGTGGGGGCAACTAAGAGGATCTTGATGCTCTAAAAGTACCTGGAGCACCGGATGCGCCTGCTAGAGAAGGTGGTGGAGGTGGCTATGTAGACCCATGAGGAGTTCTTGGTGACTCACATCTCTTTCTTTTCTTCTTATGTGCTTCTTCCTGATCAGCTAAACGTTGATTTAAATAATCTAGCTCCACTGACTTCTGCAGAGCTTCATACAAGTCATTGTGAACTTCATGAGTCTTGTAGGTGTTGTCTTCAAACATCCGTTGTTGAATAATTTCCTTCATATCAACGTTGGGCAGATCCCTGAAGCGAGCTCGAAGTGGAGCTTACATTGCCCAGTCAACTACATCTGTGACTATCTCATCAATAGCTTTGCTCACTTGGTAGGGAATATTAAGATTCTCCAATTTATACATCCTGGACCCATGTTTATCCAACCTTTCCTCCAGGGCCAAATTGTTTTGTATCAGATCCGCGATATGTTATTCAAGCTCACCAATGCGATGAACTAGGATCGGATATGTGGTGCTTTAAAGTGGTGGTGGTGGAAGAGTTATTGTTGTTGTAATTGTTGAGGTTGTTGCTATTGATGTTGGGAGTGGAGAGTTAGATTGTGACTTCGTGAGATCAATAACCAGAGTGGTCATTGGAGGAACCAAAGAGGTGTCTTGATGAATGGGGACCAAAACCATTGACTGAACCTCTGCTTCAGCATTGGTTTTCCATGGTTCTTCTTCCTGTGACTTCTCCATGAAGAACTGATCACTGAAGCTGAGATCTTTATCAAGGTTTTAAAGAGAGGACAAGGTTCTAGTGGAGCTAGCAGGTTATTTAAGAATCACCTGATCTTCAGTTAGCAGTTTGAGGTTTTCTTGAACATTTGGGTAAGCAGTTGTTGTAAACTCCTCATCCATTTGCTCCGGTTTTTGTTGAGTTGAAGGATCAGTGGTCTCTATGTCCATGTGTTCAAGGTTTGGTCCAGCATGAACCACATGACTTGGTTGAGGTTGAGACTCTGCAGCATCACCAGGGTTTGATCTAGCTTAGTCGTCGTCTTGTTCACCAGGGTTTGGTCTAGCCTGGCCTTCATCTTGATCTCCAGCATTGATCACAGGCACTTCCTCATCTGATTCTGTTTCATTGTCAGTCATAGGTAGCTCAGCATCTAAGGAAGGCCAGTCAGCTTGTCCAGTGGGTTCAGTGTGCATGGGAGGGCGCCTTTGAAAGATAAATTAATCTACAGGGCTCTTCTTCGTTGGAGTCTGAAGATCCTGAGCAGCTTGTTCATCTACGACTTTCTCTTTCCCCTTTTCTTGTACCTTTGGAAGCGGTTGATATTTCCTAGAGTCAGGCTCCTTCAATACCACCGGACGAGCTGGTCCCTGAGTTCGTTCTGCTTGTTCTTTTAAACTTAGTTCCAGGGCCCATTGAAGATCAGCTTCTTCATCAGTATGGGCAGGATCCTCAACAGGAACACCTTCATCACTAGGCTCATCAACCAACTTGAGTGGACTTTTTGGCTTGCGTCTTTTTCCCACTAGTCCACCCTTTGATCTTTTTGCTGGTGAGGGTTCATCAGGAGTTTCCTTAACTAGTTTTCGTTTCTTTTCTGAAATAGCTTTTGATGGTTGAGTGGGTGCTGGTTTAGGTTTGGGTGTTTGAGTAGTGGTGGGCTTGGTAGCCTTGTCACCAACGGGTTTTGTGGCCTTAGCTGCCTTGGGCTTAGTAACCTTGGTAGCTTTAGGAGACTCAGTTGCTACTTCTTCCTCTTCTGCCTTATCGTGTTCTTCATCAAGATAGCATTGATACTCAGCAACATGCTCCAGGTATCCACTGAAGTAGGGTGCTCTTTTGATCTCATCAGTGAGAAGAGCATCAGGTATCGACATACCAAATATTTCCCTATCATCCTTTCCAACATACCTGAGGGTGTTCAGAACACTTTCCTCATGTGAGTAGTGAAGAGCCAAACCAGTTCTTGGATGTATGTTGTGCTTGGTTTTCAGGTAATGGATGATTAGTTTGGTAAACCTGACGTTTGGAATAAGTAGATAAGCGGTCTTCTTCTTTCCACAAGAAGCTGTAGCAAGATTCTTCCTGTCAGTGAGGAAGGTTTATATGGATTGAATAAACTCTTCCCAAATCCTTTTAGCATAGTCGATGTTAGATCGATGAATGATACCCCAAAGAATCTGAAGCACAAGATGTCTTGGCCTGTCATATCCAGCAGTTTTGCCTGTAAGGCACATGTTGATCATAGACAAGATGGCTCTCCATGGTTAATAGAGAGCATTGACAGATATTGCTGACTCGAAGGTAGAGCCACGAAAGGATTGTCATTATTGGTTGGAGTGATAGTGAGAGCATCTCTGAGAATATCTTTGTGAAGGTTGAACTATTGCTCATCTAACTAACAGCTGTACAACCCAGTGGTTGAGTTATAACACATAGTGTCCCAAAACTGCTGAATGTAAATCGCCGAAATCGTAGAGGATGATGTGAAAGCCCTGAAGAAGTTAGTGTTCTTCAGTAAGGCCACAGCAATCAGGAAGATAGGATTCCTCTGAGGCTTGTGTACATCAAGTACGCAGTTGCTCTTGTCGATGGGCACCCACTTGCTTAACGGCAATATTTGATCATCCGTTCTGGTCGGTGGTGTGACAGCAGGAGCTTGGTCAGCAGGAGCATCATTCGCAGGAATGTTCATGTCAGTCATAGTATCTGCATAAGTAGATCCAACAGCAGGACATACATACAGATATATGATGTTAGTTGGGAGCAATTGCTCAGAGGGAAGTCAACCTTGGAATGATTCAATTAATGATATTTGACAAAAATGCATAACTCGCTGTAGACAACTCGCTAGAGCATACTAATAGAAACACTTAACTCGCTACCAAATTGAAATTTTTTTGAAGTAGAGGGTTAAATATTTTAATTAATAAAATCTTTACTAACTCGCTAGAGGGTACCGAGTTACCTTCTCATAATTAAATATGATAGGATTGTCAACTCGCTACGAATATTCTAATTAGAATACTAACTCGCTAATAAATTTGAGAAATTTGAAATAGCGGGTTTTTTATTTTAACATTAATGAAAATCTTCCTCAACTCGCTACTGGGTAGCGAGTTGCCTGTTAATAATAAAATAATCAATAATATCCAATTCGCTAACAGGCAAAACACAACTCGCTACTAAGCATCAACATTAACTCGCTACCAAGAACAAGATACTCAACTCGCTACTTAGAATTATTGCAACTCGCTACATAGCACAAAGGCAATTCGCTAAGACCTAACATTACAAACCAGCAAGGATGTTCAATAAGGCACATGAATAAACGCTTAGACTACATTATCAACCTCTTAGCAACATTCAGAAACCTCAAACAACAGCAAACATCTAACTTTTGACCCTAAAAAGTCAATATAAGTCACGAAAATTAACAAGATCCCAAAATAATGAAAGGGAAATCAAATCAAACACAAACGAGGCATCATTTACTCATCCTAAACCTAACCCAGCAACTAACATATCATTCCAATCATTAACTAAGATTTAGATGATAAACAAAGGCGAAATCATTGATTTTGAGTGATTTAGTGTGATTAAGGCAGCCATGTTCTAGATATATGATGTTAACAGGATATAGAACAATATAAAAAAGGTACCTTAGCAAGAATGGACACAGAAATCACAAATCAAAGAAAAGCTCAAGGTAGCGAGTTGCGAGAGAGGTTTTAGAGAGAAAATTTGACTGAATTTTGAAAGTTTGACCAATGATAACTCGCTGGCACCTTTTATACTTTAAGAGGTTTCATCATTTGGCAGTTTTGGTCCCTTAGCTTCCTAAATCCATTTCTTTTTGGCTAGGTGACTTAGTAAGGTTTATTTAAGTTTCAGAAAAAGGCACAAATGGTCCTTATTGTTTCATAAGCCTAGGAAGTATTTAGCATGTTGCACATAAGTCCCTATACTCACAAATAATTGACAATAATGGCCTTTTGAGTTAAAATAAATTTAACTCCCCTTCAATTTGTAAACCCGATCACTACAAAAACCGTTTACCAATTAATTATTTGATGAATTAAAATGCCCGTTAGATGTCATAAATTTGAAAACACTCTCCCCCTCAATCAATGACCCGTTTTCTATTTAAAGAGCTGTAGTCGATGATTGAGTGTCAAATTTTGAGAAATTCATGTTTGATTAATTTTCAAACAATACTTTGCCATTGTGGGTGACACAAATAATTTTTTGAAGAATCATAGACGAAAAGTCATTTGGTTAAAGAAAGAAGACTTCTCTTCTATATCAAGAAATAATGCACTGAAACATACATTAAGTCAGAGTTGGATATAAAGTAATCCATGCTTAGGAGAAGTTAATCACCCGTTGTCAGGAACAACCATCTTTTTTGGCGACATGCTTTCCTCATTTTGAAAAACGGGTTGCAGTCTGAAATAACTGCAAGCCATAAAGACATGTTTTGAAAAATTTGAACTTCCGTTCGAGCTTCATTTAAAGACCCGTGTCATTATTGCAGACATTTCTTCAAGGTCTGTAAATGTTATTGACTAAAAGAAGGCATCAAAGTCATTGAAAAACTATTTTTGGTATTTTCTATTTTCTGATTTTTTAATGGTTTTTGTAGGTTTTATATTTTTGTATTTTCTTTTAAGATTTAAGCTATATACATATTTACATAGGATATAGGAGGATCGTCCTTTACTTTAAGGGTTTCCAGAGACATACTCTTCATACCAGGTCGTAGGAGTAGAAATTTAAATCGCTCTCTTGGTAGTGCTTTGGTGAATATGTCCGCGAGCTGATAATCCGTCGTCACGAAGTACAATTCAACTACGCCTTTTTCAACTTGCTCTCATATAAAATGGTGTCGTATGTCAATGTGCTTGGACCAAGAGTGCTGGACATTATTGCAGCAGAGAGCAATGGCACTACGATTGTCACAATACAGTGGAATCTTATTGAAGGTAAAGCCGTAGTCTGTAAGCTGTGATCTCATCCAAAGTATCTGAGCACAACATCCAGACATGGCAATGTATTCAGCCTCTGTAGTTGAGATTGCAGTGCTCTTTTATTTCTTTGATAGACAGCTGACTAATTTATTTCCAAATAACTAAGCACTTCCTGATGTACTTCTTCGTGTGTCTTGACAACCTGCATGGTCCGCATCTGCATAGGCCGTTAGTGCCATAGCGGT
>BQNB010052422.1:0-40499 GCA_026074375.1 Tanacetum coccineum
AATAGCACGTGCTCCAATGTCCTGAGTCACGGAGAACTTTCGAATCCGTTTCACCAGGGTAAGTGCATCCCTCTCAAGTTTACCAAGATACAGCATGGTCTCCATAAGTATCCCCTACAAAGACCCTGGAGCAAGCAGAGCACGGCTTCGGGACAGAGAATAAGGGAACACCCAACCGATAACATAACACACACCGGTAAGTCCTACCATTCATAGTTTGTCCCAACCCAGAGATCGGAACCACCCTGAGCCAGTCAGAAGTATGTTCCTCCATTTGATACTTCCATAAAGCCATTTGTCAAGTAGACAGGGAAAAAGTAGATTCAGCCGTTTGAGTAACACATTTTTTGAGTAACGACTTTGTGAAAAACAATATATATTTTTCCTTTTACCGTTTTTTTTATATTTTTCCCCTTTTTCATGAATTTTTTTTAAGGGGCAAATTCGTACTCTACCTTTAGGATACCTCCCAAAATAATCAATCCTCCATTTTTTTTAAAAAGGAACTAAAAAGTACCTCACGGCCATTTAAAAATTTCAAAAAGCAGCCCCTCACACAAACAGTTTACAAAAATTAAAAGAATCTTCGAAGCACTTTTAGATTCGCAAGACAACAAGACCCCATCGAGTTCCCCCCCTTACACACCGCAAAGAAAATGCATAACAGCTTTTCAAACAAAAAGCAAACAGAGCAGAAGTAGACATCCAAAGGCCCTCCAAATGAAAAGGGTAAAAAAAAAGGTGGAGGGTAAGGTGGAGAGCCTCCACTGCCAATCACCAAATCCCGGACCAGAAGCAGTGATAATACGCTCTAGAGAAGAACGAAGAGCCGCATCGAAAGAATGTTGAGCTTGCTCTAAGATCTAGGGAGAGCATGTGCGCATGGAAAAATATAGTTTGGATATACATGAACAAGCACGCAGGAGTAGAAACTCACACTGACGGTCATTAAGCTTAGCAACAGTATCCATAAGCACAATAGATTTGGCAACCCTCTTCATCACAAGCTCACTACTAAAATCAAAATTCGCACTAGCAGGCCCACCTAGTAGTTTAACACCATGTAAAGGACGTGCAATATTCAGTGGGAAAACACCCGCAAACCTGCCTCTCGGGTCCTCCTTTGTCCAAAAAAACTCAGTTTTATCAACATTTAGATGCAAGCCACAACGAGGTCCATCATTCATAATTACCTTTAAAACCTCCCCCACAACCAATGTATCTCCAATAATAGTGCCATCATCCAGATACCAAGCTTGAAGGTAAAGGTTAAAAGAGTCTCTAATCTTACTTACCAAAGGATGTAACACTAGAGAAAAAAGCAGAGGTCCAAGAGGATCACCTTGTTGCACCTCTTGGTACGACCTTAAAGCATGTTCTCCATAATATAATCTGGATGGGGAGGAGTAGCAAAATTCGACCCAACGTGAGATAGTAGGACAATGAGTGCAAAGTTCCTATAGCATAACTTCACGATCCACCAGATTAAATGCATTTCTGAAATCCACCAACAACATCGAAAGGCCCACCTCATCCCCTCGATCCTCAATCAAATGATTTACTACATGAAGTATTGCTTCCCCTCCCCCTGGTACTCTAACACCGAACTGCAAATCATTTAAATAACCATCTAAGGAATGGCCAATCATAACAACACTAACCTTGGAAACCAAACACCTCTAAATGGTACCCACAACAATAGGACGGATACCACGCCCTAGCTTGACCAATGGCGTAAGCGGAGCACTAGCAATATATTCACCCAACGTTTTTGAACATTTCTCATCAAGAAATAAATTCACAACTTGGGTGATAGAAGAGACTAACTCATCAGAAATAGCCACAATAACACCACTTAAACAATCCATAAGGTGTTGGGTACGCAAACCATCTCGTCCACAAGATGTGCCACGAGGAAAACTCTTAATCATGTCAAGAACTACAACAGGAGATGAAGTGAGTTGATGGTAATCGATAGGTATATGTGGCAATGAGAAGGAAGGTTTAAGATGATGTTTAGCCTTTAAGTCCTCAAGAGTAGCATCATTATAGGGAGCAACACCAGAAGAAGAAAGAACTTTAACTACTGCAGTATAGTAGCCATCACAAATCTTCCTCTTACACTGCTTGACATCTCGCTCACCCACTTCAAGGTTGTCCTCATCGATGTTTGACCATGAAGGGGAGGGTTCAACTAAAGCCTCCTTCACAAGCTGCAAACTACCACCAGGAATACCTCAAGATCGAATGGCATTACTAATACTTTCTTCCTGGCATTGGCGCTTAATACCAGACTTACACTCAATACAACTCCTTGGGTAAAAGGTTTTGAGGATACAAAGAGGCAAGACCAACAAACTAACCCAATAAGAAATATCATCAGGCTTGTAGATCACCTTATCAAGAGCTCCTTTCAAGACCTGAGAGAACCCTAAATGACACTTAGGAGGGATAGATTTGACCGTGTGCAACCCTTTAGAAAGAAATTTATCAAGGATAGGCAAAGTGAAACCAACATGCTCATCTAGAACCAATTCATCCACATGATCATGCAGAACTAAAGAAGAAGGGACTTGTTAGCCTCACTTTTTAGTAAAGCTGACGTCTTACACGTGAATTAGACTAGCTATAGACCAACTACTAAACGCATGGACTATTATTGCAAACGAGGTATAGTTAGCTATAGTATAGGCTATAAATACCCCCCATGACTCTCCATGGGGGGTATGGAAGTTCATTTCTTATTTTCTCTTTTCTAATTTAATAAATACACATTTGTCTTTCACCCTCTCTCTACTTTCTCTTACTAGAAACACAATGATCCATCTTATGTTCTTTGATCATCCAAGACCTCTCGAAAAGGTGGTTTTGTATCATGTAACAAGTGGTATCAGAGCAAACCGGGGGTGTTTTGTATTCGTGATTTAAAGCTTATAACAACTTATTTTAAGCTATTTTCGTAGCTTATTTGTCTCAAAAAGTTATGGTTTGATTTTTTGGCAAAAAGTTTAACTTTTTTGTTGATACGAGTTTTAAGCTTGTTTTATAGCTTATTAGAGCTTATTTTCATCGGCTTATCTTTGGGAAAAAGGCCACGAAATTGGTCTTAGTGTTGTTATGTGATTCTGATGTTATAACAGTCTCCTTTTTGCTCTTTGATGAGTTTTTTTGGGTCTCCTGGTTTTCTAAAAGCTTATCATCAGATCTGCTCTTTTTTCTTTTCACAGCTTATTTCCGATGTAAAAGTGCTTATTCGATTGTCTAAACAGCTTATTTACAAGATTTTTTGGTTGGCTTATTTGTTTGAGTGGTGCACGGTTTGAATCACAAGGAAAACACAAATCCACATTCTTAGCATAATGGACAGTTTGCGTTTTTGTTGGTTTCTGTAACAAGACAAGAAAAAGGACATAGTATGTTTTTGTTTTTGTGTGGGCGAATTATACCAAGCTAAAGGCTAGGCGAATTATACGTTTAACATTAGGCGAATTATACCATCCTGAAAGTTTAGGAGAATTATACCACACCATTAGGCGATTTATACCACTCGAAAAGTTAGGCGAATTATACACTTGCTGGTTCAGGCGATTTATACACCTAACCAGACTGAGTCAACTCGGTAAATACCGAGTTGACCGAGTCGACTCACTGAGTCAGCCAATCTGGTCAGTTCCGAGTCAAGGTCTAAGAAAAATACAGAAATGAAGAAAGAGAAGACTGACTCGAAGGTTAAACCACATCAAACAACATCAACTACCATTACATCGTCAATTATAACATCTAACATCAACAAATCCATTATCTAAACCTAAAACCCTTCGTCACATTTAAACTCAACAACAAATCCATCAGACTAAACCTAATTCCCATCGTCACATATATTACCTCAACTCCATCTCCACCAATCATCAACAAAACTCGAAACAAAAACATACAAACAAAACAAGATCTCAGATTTTAAACTTGTTTACATATCTCTAAAGATTTACAAGTTTATTGAACCCATCATTGATCTATATGAAGATATGCTTCTTTTAATATTCGAAATTAAAGAATGATCTATAACAATCATGTCATAATCACTATTTGTTTCGGTGGAGTACACAAGATAAATCAAATCACCTGCCCAAGACTCACTCAAGTATCTTGAAGTCGTCATCTTCTTTTGCACATAAAGGACAAAGATGGGTTCTCGGTTTATAGGAGAATAAATATATGATAACATCAAATAGCTAGTATATTTTAATATCAAATTCCTTATAAAAATGCTTACAAATATGTTATTACTGTATGAAAACGTTACTTAATTGTTTATTATTAGTTTTCAAGGACCAAGTGAGCATTTTAGTAAAATACAAGGGATTTGGACATGAAATGCACAAAAGTGAAGAGTCCAATGCAGTTTACGGCGTAACACCCCCAAAGGATTATGCCGTAACATACTCCAATGAAGAAATGAGTCATCACACCCTTTACGGCGTAAAGCCTCTCCTACTTTACGCCGCAACATTCAAATCTACAAGAGATAATTTATCTGAGTCAGCATTACGGCGTAACATATGCGACAAGGTTACGCCATAACATCATTTTATGCCTAGAAGATTGGAAGCTTACATAGCAAGATTACGGCATAACGTCTCACATGGGTTACGCCATAAATATTTCGAAGCCTATAAATAGAGCCCTCCTCTGGCTCATTCAGCATCACTCACTTCCACCACTCTACACACAGTTCTAAGGGGTGAACCAAACCCCTAAGGTTTGAAGCATTTCATCAGAAGATCCAAGGGAGAAGTCACTGTACACATTTATTGTATTTAATCGTTCATAGCATTCACTGTAAGAACAATAATGATTCAATCCATGTCTTTATTCATTAATTCTTGCATTGCTGTTATCATGAGCGGCTAAGCACTCCTACTGCTGGCCTAACCATGTATTTACTATTATTATGATTATATTTTCCTGTTCAATTATGGTTCTGTTAGATATCCTTATAGCCTTTAATTGATCCCTATGTTTTGGTAGTAAAGAGGGTGGCTTAGATCTTGTTAATCCTTATATTAGACTTACCAAGTTGAACCTGATATTAGTGGGGTACTAGGGTAGCTTTACATTTATCCCTAGTGTAGGAATTAAACAAATTAACGCCTTTGTCACATTAAATACTTAAAAAGCATGGGAACTCTTTTAGAGAGGGTTATGTCACACCTCGCCAAGCACTTTCAGAGAAGGGTTAATAATCGGTTTAGATTATAGGATTTTCCTTAAGGGTAGTTGGGAATTAACCACAGCAACATAGATGCCCTGCTACGTTATTGATCGTATTGAGAATGTGGGAATCGCATAGTAAGTATAATGAGCAAACTACAAATGAAAAATAGGATTGTTGACATTAAACCACTACTAAAACTTATAAAATGAATCGTGCGAATGAAATTGACGTTATAAGCACTAGTTAAAAGAAATGGTTATGTTAGCAACGCCTTTCTTCCTGAATCTTTCTATCTATTTAACTCTTATTGCATTTACATTTTGTAGTTTCATAAAATCAAACCTAAAAAACCATTTTTTCAAATCATGACAATAATCAATATTAGAACTTAAAACCTTAGATCTTTTGAACAGACCACAAATTTACGCAAACACAACACACTATATATGAGTGGGTATCCTCTGACCGGTAGTGCTTTTAACATTAAGAACCGAGTTTAATAAATATAAAACTTAGTAAAAAATTAATAAAAAAACAATTTACGCATAAAGGTTTAGCTCCTTTGGTCGGGGAGCTAAAAATTAGTTTTAATCTGTATTTCTTATATACAAAACATTTCAATATTCATAATGGCTGCAGAGGAGAAATCAATAAACCTCACTATGGAGCATTAACTAACATAGACCCGAGGAAACCAGCACCACGGGCGTGGTTAAACCAGGAAGATAGGAGGCAATGTGAACTTTGGAAAATAAAAAGTTAATTCATGCGGGAGATTAAAGGTGAGGATAACCTTAATCCAGAAACAAGAACGACGACGCCCAAGTAAATCATGTGGAGGCGATGTTTTAGATATCATCAGCTTATTCAACATTCCCGGAGTCTCACATGATGCAGTCATGCTTCGCATCTTTCCTATCACTCTAACTGGAGCCGCTAAGAGATGGGTGAACAGACTTACTCCAGGAAACCACACTGTCGATACCTGGGATGCTCCTTACAAAATCATAATTATCCAAAAAATGGCTGTACTCGGTGTCCACCGTCAAAAAAACTTCCAAACAGCTTGAATGAAAACCCAACTTCAATCAGGCAAGGAGACGAAGACATTATACCACAGTACCATCCACTAAATAGGCCATGGATACCCGCAGGTGATCCCCTGACTTAGTTCATAATTTACAATATCACATCACAAAACATGTATCACACAACATACAATAGTCATGTATAGTCCATGCATCTTTGGAAACACATTATCACAATAATCAAAACATTTCTAAACACTTTGCATCATTTCCACCCCAATAAATTATAAGAAAAAGAGGGGCTATGAAACTCACCTGATGCACAAGCAGCTTTCAAACAATATCAACTCGAGCTACACAATACAAACACAAACGTGTTACACGCGCCCAAGCTAAAAGCTCAAGTCCATGTAGAACTCATATGATGGATGTCTAAGGGTTTGATTAACCATCATGCGTCACCCCGACACCATGCCCAACCTTAACCATCTTGATAACACATTATACTAGTTGACTACAATTTATCTAAAAATGCAGAATTTTAGTGTGTCTTTACGCACTCAAAACCCCTACTTGTTGACCTTCATAATTCATACCAAAAATCACCTAAGTTCCTTTATGTGTTTATTAAATACCTTGAGATTCCCAAGTACCCATTACATGTGCAACTATCCCAAATAAAATCAAACCTCAAAACTGTCCCAATTCGGATCTGATTGCACACTAAAAAGTTTGGACTTATTAACCATACTTAGACATAAAATTAGAAGCTATCCTTCTGGGGTTTCTTTATATACATACGGAACTTAACTACTGTAGAAGGGCTAAGCTTAATTCGAATTTTAAGTTAGGGTTTCATCCCCACAAACATGACCTAATTCTGACCCGTATTTAATGTTTTGACCACTTTTGTTGAATAGATTATTTGAATGACTTTCCGACCTTAAAAACCTTCAAGGCCAGATTTTCTGGAAAGTACATTCAATGTGCTACTGTTTAGAGTACAGAAACACTCAAAAACCTATTACCATCATGGAGATATTCACTCGTGAACACAGCCCTAAATTCTGCTCACTCTAATTCATAAGTTAACGCAACCCTAATCATAAACACGCATCTAATCTATCCCTAATCATTCTAGGATCATTAAATATCATTAATTTTCTGTATTTTTATGAAAACCCTAGATCCATCATAGAAAGTGTTACATGAATGAACAAATCTAACAAAGATGAGCATACTTACCTTGATTGCTAGCTCCTAAACACAAACTCTTGGATCCTTGATTTTAGGGATTGAAAGTCGACACTAAGGGTTAAGGGGGAGAAGAATTTCGGCTGAATGAGGGTTTAAGGTGGAAGGAATGAGTTGTTTTCTTGGCCTATGGGTAATCCTAAGGAGTTAGAAACCTAATCCTACTATAACTCCCCTAGATAATGCATAAATACCTTTTTATTTTCCTTTTTCTTCTTTCTTTGCCGTCCCAAACAAACGCCCCATATATATTTTTATTATATTTTTTTATTACATTATTAATTAACTTTTTCACTTCATTACCTTAAGTTTTTATAAAACCTATGCTAATTTGATTAAACCTTTTTACTTAAACGCTACTTACCAATCTTTCTAATTATAACTTTCATTTCACCAAACCACTTTCTATTTTTAGAAAGTTTGCTATAAACTTCTATATTTCACTTACCTATTTCATTTCTAAAATGCCACATTTCCCATAAACACTTAACACTTAATCATCCAACTACTGACGTAGCATTACATGCCATACGTCATTCCTTTCCATTATCACTAAACGTGAACAAATGGAATACTCATTATCCAACACAAACATACTCAAAATGAGATGCCCATACACCTCAAAATGATATCATGCACATACTTAACTCACTTGCACACATAAAATCACATTGCATAACACTTAAACACATAAAATGAACTCTTATCCATTTCTATAGGTATAAACTAACCTGTTCCAATCACGGTTGTCACAGTATCCCCTCCTTATGGAAATCTCGTCCCGAGATTTAACTAGTTGGTTCAACAGCACGATCAACAAATAACTGAGGATACTTAGACTTCATATAGTCTTCGCGTTCCCAAGTGAACTCGGGACCACGCTTTAAATTCCAACGAACTTTCACAAGTAGAATTCTACTACGTTTCAAACTCTTAACCTCACGATCTGTAATTTCTACAAGTTCCTCAACAAAATGTAAAGTCTTATTGATTTTGATTTTATTCAATGGCACATGCAAATTAGCATCCGCCAGACACTTCTTCAGATTTGACACATGAAAGGTGTCATGCACGCTATTCAACTCCACAGGTAACCTCAACCTCTAAGCTATAAGGCCAATCCTTTCAAGGATCTCAAATGGTCCTACATATCTTGGTGCTAACTTACCCTTCTTTCCAAAACGAACTACGCCCTTCCAAGGCGTCACCTTTAACAATACACGATCTCCCACCTCAACTCTAACGGCTTACGCCCATAATCAACATAGCTCTTTTGACGATCTCTCGCCGCTTTGGGCCTTTCCTTTACCAACACTACCTTATCAGTCGATTCTTGTACTAATTCAAGTCCAGTCAAACTACTCTCCCAATCTCTGTCCATAGAACAGACGATCTATATTTCCTACTCTACAAAGCTTTAAACGGACACACCGAATGTTCAATTGATAACTACCACCAAAATTGATAACACATTCCCTTATTATATCCTCCAATGTCTGAATCATACGTTCACTTTGTCCATCCGCTTGAGGATGCTAAGCAGTACCCAAATCCAATTGCGTCTCTAACACTTTCTACAGCGTCTGCCAACATCACGAGGTAAATCATCCATCTTAATCTGAGTTGATCATCACCAGAATTCCATTCCTTGCTATTATCTCATCAATATAAATCCTTGCCAACTTCACATCTTAAAATCTTCTTGTATAGCTAGAAAAAGAGCTAACTTGATCAGTCTATCGACCATCACCAAAATCACATCATACTCACTACTTTGACCTTATAAATTTAGTGATAAAATCCATGGATTCTATCTCATTTTCATTCAAGTATCTCAGGCTGTTGCAGCAATCCAAAAGTCTTTGACATTGCAGCCTTCACCTCTTAAACAAATCCGACAATTGCTAACATAGGTAGCTATATCCTTTTCTACACGTGGCTACCAATACATGTCTCCAAGGTTATAGTACGTCTTATCCGCTCCCGGATGTACCAAGTATCTTAATGCATGGGCCTCATCTATTACACTTCCTACCAATAGAATCCAAATTCAATCCATAGAGTACCAACTCTCGTCTCCTTTTCTTTCCATCTGTTGATCTAAACCATGTAGTCTTTCTGCGAGTACGTTCTCTTGCTTAAACACCTCACTTTGGGCTGCCAGTATCATTCCTTTTACTCGTCTTGATTTCACTCTCTCCTTTCTACTCAACGCATCACCCACTACATTCGCTTTATCGGAGTATCACACAAATCATTCTTCAAAGTCTGAAAAGCCTCTTCTTGTTCTATGCTCCACTCATACTTCTGATTCCTCTCAGTTAGGGAAGTAAGGGGGTTCAACAATCTAAAAAATTCACGATGAACGTCGGTAGTAACCTGCCAATCCTAAGAATAATCATCCAATTCCTCACTGCCTCACTCTTACTCGGGTCCACGTAAATACGTTATGGTTGACCACGTGACCAAGAAAATGCACTTCTTCCAACCAAAACTCACACTTAGAAAACTTAGCATACAACTTCTCCTTCCTCAGTGACTCCAACACTAACTTCAAATGAACTTCATGTTCCTCCTTCGACTTTGAGTAGGCCAGAATGTCATCAATGAATATGATGACAAACCTACCTAAGTACGGTTCGCAAACCCGGTTCATTAAGTCCATGAGAACCGCTGGTGCATTGGTTAACCCAAAAGGCGTAACTGTAGACTCAAAACGTCTGTATCTCGTTCAAAATGCGGTCTTTGGAATGGCATCCTCAAGCACTCGTAGCTGATGATAACCTGATCGAAGATCTATCTTAGAGAAATGACACGCTCTTTGTAACTGATCAAATAAGTCATCGATCCTAGGGAGTGGATAACGGTTTTTAACTGTTAATTTGTTCAACTCCCTATGATCAATACACATGCGAAAAGAACCATCCTTCTTCTTCATGAATAATACAGGTGCTCCTTACGGAAAATGACTAGATCATATGAAACCCTTGTCTTGCAACTCTCGAATTTGTTTAGACAATTTTTGCATTTCCGAGGGTGCTAGACGATATGGAGACTTCACAACTGGCGTCGCTCCATGAACCAAATCTATGCGGAACTCAACTTTTTGTCGTGGTGGTCATCGACAAATCTTCCGGAAACACATCAATAAATCTCGTACGACGGAAATATCACTCAATCACTTCATCTACCTTTGTGTTCATTAAGGTTTTCAAGACTCCTTGAGTACGTTTACCATGAACCCGAAGTATCTCATCTCCTTCCAACGGTATTCTAACCACCTTCTCATGACATACTATCACAAACTTCCTCTTGGACAACCAGTCCATTCCCTCAATCACATCAAAGCTTCCACGACTCAACGGTATCAACGAACTCCAAGGGTTACAAACAATCGAATAGGATAGCAAACGAATATCAAGTCAAAGGCTAGAATGCATATAGGAGATTCCACATATGAAAATAGACGTGGATCAAATGACATAAGAATCCTCTGAAAGAAAGGATACGTATATGCATAGAGTGAAAGCGCAAACGAAAGAAAATCAACAGGCGTACCATGACCAATGAACACATAAAAATACCAATACGAAAGACGGAATACCAATTATTGACTTTACTCGAAAGACCAAATTAAATAATGTTTTTATAAAAATCAATTTAAATTAAGAAAGTCACTTTATGTATAAAAATTATTTTAAATAATAATGAAATTGTCTTAAATGTAATCTTTGAAAAATTTATTCTGGTTGTCATAAAAATTTAGAGATGGTTATCTAATGGTGTATCGTACATTACCACTATGAATCACTTTAAACCTACTTTTTATAATAAAATAAAATCTGTCTACAAAGATCATTTTATACACAGTTTTCTCCAAACAGGAACACAATACTTCCAAAGGGTTTTTATAATTAGGCATCAATTATAACATATGTTACTCAAACAAAGGACACCATAATACCAAAAGGGATCGTAAAATATCGTACAAACTCTAACACAATTCTATTGTTTGAAAACGAAAGAAAATACCAGGAACTATATACTCAAAATAAAATCAAACGAACTCGTACAAGAAAACTCATGCAAGACGTTACGTACCCCAAAAGAAAACGTAAGGTCTTTTCCAAAATAACAATCAACAAAGCAAACCTAGAAGCATCAATACTAACACGTCGCCAACGGGTTACGAAAACCAAGGGATATACAACCAAGGGAGTAATGATCCACACTAATATGTTAGGAACAATTAGTGCTTAAAAGAAACCTTTGATACTCATACGAGTAATCAATGCAACGAAAGAACTAACAAAACGCGCCTATATCTGAAAGAGCAGATTCCGAACAACCAATATACATCGAGACGTCGAATAGGAAAAAAATCAGGTATCCTTACTAACAAAGTACGATGAAGGGATGCTAAGCTTAGACTTAGGAAATCCAAACAAACAACCGAGCAAACGAGCAACCTCTATAATAGCAATACTAGGTATCCGCAAATACTAGATAGAAGGGAAAACTTACTATCTATACAACTCAACTCAACATATCCTCCAATTAGGGTAAGAGAAAAATTCTCTACCCATACCACCATCCTTATCATGAATACACATATCAATAAAAAAACATATTACACTACCATCTTACAACCAAACACAAATAAATGCAATCATGGTCACAAGTCTACGTGTGTGATGCCTTTATAATTATGTTGGCCACCATAATTATAAGTGCCTCCTTTCACACGTGTACCTACTTCCAAGATTACACATTTAAATCATAATTCACATCTAAGCACATATTCTACATTGCACATCTTAAATCACTCCAACTTAACACATAAAGGATGCTCCATCAAATAACTACTTACTTATATCAATATAAAATCGGATGACATAAAGGAACGAAAGTCTCGCAACAATTCCCAAAATACAAACTATCCGAAAGAAATAATCAATAACAACATAACGAGGTAAATGACGGATAAACTTATGCTGGGCCTCGCTTGGGTTTGACTTTACCTTCGTAAGAGTCACCCGACTCCGCGGGTCCAACCCTACTACGACTATCTAACAATCGATTAACTACTCTATCTCCTTTGGTTCCATAAGAGGCTCCTCATACACTTAAGTCCAGTTGCGAAAATGGTTCCCCAACAAAACTTTGTAGACAACACATACTAAATGGGCTATGGGTAATAAACATAACTAAGATGATAACTTAGCAAAATACGAAATATATAAGCTATGCAAAAATAGAGGGGAAGCATAGCAGTTATAGCATTAAACACTTAAGCCCTAAATGCATCTACATGAAGGACCCCTAGGTTGTAGTCTAGGCTCAACCACCTACTTCTCTATAACCAAAGGCTCTGATACCAATCTGTCACACCTCGCCTAGGCGGAAACACGAGGCGTAACATCATGGATATCATCACAACACAATGGTGTCAACAATAGAGAGGACTAAAGGAAAGGGATAATCAAATGGGACACTATGTGTCATGACAATACCCAACACAAGATAAAGGAGTCTTGCATTACGATAGCAAAGTCATACCACAAGGAAACATAATCCAAAAGTCTAAACAAAATCAACAAACACCCAAGTATCAAACAATTCAAATGACATAAATAAAATCTCTAGGAGAATGACTCCGCATGCAAGCCTACGGTCTCACTAGCCACTCTTCCTAACTTCAACATCCTCAAGATGATTACCTGAAAATGATGCTTAAAACGTCAACATAAAGTTGGTGAGAGTCATAGGTTTAAGACACGATAATCAAATCCAACTGTAAATTACTGTGATAATAAAGAAAACATAGCAGGACAATAAATGAACTATCATACAGGCTAACATGCAAATCTAATCAATCACACAAATATTCAGTATACGACCACAAGACGTCTCATAGCGTACCAAGGTCCCTGTGGTTACCCCCTTAGCCCAGGCCATGGATACTCCCAAAGTAACCTTCCTGCTCGCTAGGCCACAATACCATCCACTAAACAGGCCATGGATACCCGCAGGTGATCCCCCTGACTTAGTTCACAATTCACAATATCACATCACAAAACATGTAGCACACAACATACAATAGTCACGTATAGTCCATGCATCTTTGACAACACATTATCACAGTAATCAAAACATTTCTAAACACTTTGCATCATTTCCACCCCAATAAATCATAAGAAAAAGAGGGGCTATGAAACTCACCTGATGCACAAGCAGCTTCCAAACAATATCAACTCGAGCTACACAATACAAACACAAACGTGTTACACGCGACCAAGCTAAAAGCTCAAGTCCATGTAGCACTCATATGATGGATGTCTAAGGGTTTGATTAACCATCATGGGTCACCCCGACACCATGCCCAACCTTAACCATCTTGATAACACATTATACTAGTTGACTACAATTTATCCAAAAATGCAGAATTTTAGTGTATCTTTACGCACTCAAAACCCCTACTTGTTGACCTCCATAATTCATATAAAAAATCACCTAAGTTCCTTTATGTGTTTATTAAATACCTTGAGATTCCCAAGTACCCATTACATGTGAAACTATCCCAAATAAAATCAAACCTCAAAACTGTCCCAATTCGGATCTAATTGCACACTAAAAAGTTTGGACATATTAACCATACTTAGACATAAAATTAGAAGCTATCCTTCTAGGTTTTCTTTATATACATATGGAACTTAACTATTGTACAAGGGCTAAGCTTAATTCGAATTTTAAGTTAGGGTTTCATCCCCACAAACATGACCTAATTCTGACCCGTATCTACTGTTTTGACCGCTTTTGTTGCAAAGATTATTTGAATGACTTTCCTACCTTAAAAACCTTCGAGGCCGGATTTTATGGAAAGTAAATTCAATGAGCTATTGTTTAGAGTCTAGAAACACTCAAAAAACCTATTACCATCATAGAGATATTCACTCGTGAACACAACCCTAAATTCTACTCACTCTAATTCATAAGTTAACGCAACCCTAATCATACCACATGCATGAACACGCATCTAATCTATCCCTAATCATTTTAGGATCATTAAATATCATTAATTTTCTGTATTTTTATGAAAACCCTAGATCCATCATAGAAAGTGTTACATGAATGAACAAATCTAACAAAGATGAGCATACTTACCTTGATTGCTAGCTCCTAAACACAAACTCTTGGATCCTTGTTTTTAGGGATTGAAAGTCGACACTAAGGGTTTAGGGGGAGAAGGATTTCGGCTGAATGAGGGTTTAGGGGGAAGGAATGAGTTGTTTTCTTGGCCTATGGGTAATCCTAAGGAGTTAGAAACCTAATCCTACTATAACTCCCCTAGATAATGCATAAATCCCTTTTTATTTTCCTTTTTCTTCTTTCTTTGCCGTCCCAAACAAACGCCCCATATATATTTTTATTATATATTTTTATTACATTATTAATTAACTTGTTCACTTCTATACCTTAAGTTTTTATAAAAACCTAAGCTAATTTGATTAAACCTTTTTACTTAAACGCTACTTACCAAACTTTCTAATTATAACTTTCATTTCACCAAACCACTTTCTATTTTTAGAAAGTTTGCTATAAACTTCTATATTTCACTTACCTATTTCATTTCTAAAATGCCACATTTCCCATAAACACTTAACACTTAATCATCCAACTACTGACGTAGCATTACATGTCATACGCCATTCCTTTCCATTATCACTAAACGTGAACAAATGGAATACTCATTATCCAACACAAACATACTCAAAATGAGATGCCCATACACCTCAAAATGATATCATGCACACACTTAACTCACTTAGCACACATAAAATCACATAGCACAACACTTAAACACATAAAATGAACTCTTAGCCATTTTTATAGGTATAAACTAACCTGCTCCAATCACGGTTGTCACAGGTTAATAATTGGTTTAGATTATAGATTGGTCTTAAGGGTAGTTGGAATTTAACCACTGCAAGCTTAGATGCCCTGCTCGTGTGATCGTAGGGGAATGTGGGATCACAGAGTAAGTATAGGACAAACCTTAAATGAAAATTCGGGTATGTCGACATTAGAACCACTAATAGAACTTATAATTGAACATTGCACAGGAAAATGTAATCGTATCATTGGTAATGAAATGGTTAGGTTAGCACGCCTTTCTCCCTTAATTCTTCTATCTATTTACTTTATTGCATTTACTTTTCGTAGTTATTATAATCAATCTTAAAACCATTTTCAACGTGACAATAATCTAATTAAAACTTTTAAACCTTAGCTCTTGGGACGACCTCGGATTTACCAAACTACTACACTATATACGACCGAGTTCTCTGCCCGTTAGTGCGTGTATCAATAAACGAGTTTTATAAATTTAAAACTTGGTAAAATATTATTTAAAACAATTTACGCATCAATATATTGTTAAATCGATTTATGGGTTGAGTTAACTTGTGTATGTAATGTGGATGAATGGAGGATTTGTGACTTTCGTGTGTTGCAGTTCTTATCTTTTGTGGAGAGATAAGAGAGGTGTGACTGCACATGTTTGTGGTAAAAGTAATTAGGGTTAGGGTATGTGTGAGAAATATTAGGGGAGGTTAGGTTTTTATCCCTAATTGTTAAATGGACCGGGTATTGCCATTAAATTATGGACCGAGCATTACTTTGGGGTGGGCCGGGTTTGTGATGGACTTAAGACTAGACAATCAGTTTTGTGATGGGCCATTTGATGGATTGTATTCGGGACTGGATTAAATCGTATGATGTTAGGCTGATTTTTGTTAATTGGCTCTTTGTGATGCGGGTGTTAGTAGATTGAGCTGGGTAGTAAAACAAGCATATGTCAGGTTTTATTACTTGGACGGGCCGTGCTTATGTTCTATTTATTGAGCCGATATCCGTTAACAATCATAACAACATCAAAAATCACGAACAACAACACAACAAACACAATACATTACACTAAAAATGATCCTTATCAAAATTCACGTTCACTCTTAAAAGGCTATTATTATACTTTAATGACTACGGGGTTTTTGTACGATGTTAATTAATTAGGATTGAAGTTATTCATAGTTTTTTGCTTCATTCTGGGGTTTGTTATATCGGGTTGTCTCCATCAGTGGTCATCAGTATTAGCTGACATAATAGATAAGGGGATTTAGATCGGGTTGATCAAGAGAGATTTGTAAAAAGAGTACGATTCGACATCTTCTCACAGAGTCTTGCTTTAAGTAAGCAGTTTTATGTTACCGTTTTGATGTTACAGTTTTGACTACGCAGCGGGATAAATTGCTTTCACTCGGGACCTAGTTGACTTTGGTGAATCAATTTAAATGGTACATCCGGGACTTAATTGACTTTGATGTTACCATTTAGACTACATAGAGGCATACATTACTTACACTCGGGACTTAGTTGACTTTAGTGTAGCAATTCTTATCTACACTTTCCTGGAGGGAGAAAAGTGCATTTCTGGGTCTTAATTGATTTTGGTGCTACGGTTTTGACTTTGCTAAAAGGGATAAAGTGTGTACTTCATGTATTGGGCTGAATTCAAACAAGACTTGGATGCTTCCTAAGTGAGACGATATTGATGATATCATCCCTCCCACAGATTATCCTAAATGATTCTTATCAGTCTCAAGGGTGTTTGTTTAGGAAGGAGCTGAAGAAAAAGAGCCTACTAGTTGAGAGGGAGTAAAAACTCAACTAGATACTACACAAGAAGTCCAGAGCATAATTCATATCAAAGCCGAAGTATTCGGATAAGGGAACTTCAAGGATGACAAATGAAAAGCAGATTCTAGAAAACTTCAACATTACCAGAAGTGCAGGAAAATGAAGTTTTTCAAGACATGCAGCTGATTCAGAAACTTCGAGATGACCAGAAGTGTATGAAGAAAGTTGTTGAAGACATGTCAAGAAGTTATGAGTAGAAATCCAATCAAGACCGAGAGCATCGGTAGAGAAAACTTCTAAGTCATCCTCAGCAATATATTACAGTGTTTTCGTCTGCAAGCTGAAGAAATAAAGGTGGAGCATTCAAGTAGATCAAGGTCATTGAAGACAAGCTCAAGGAACTTCATTCTTATCATTTTGCTTTATTTTTGCTTGTAGGAAACATTGTAACCAATTCACGTGTGACACCATCTTGGAGGGAGATTGTTAGCCTCACCTTTTAGTGAAGCTGGCGTCTTACACATGAATTAGACTAGCTATAGACCAACTGCTAAACGTAGGGACTATTATTGTAAACGAGGTATAGTTAGCTATAGTATAGGCTATAAATACCCCCATGACTCTCCATGGGGGGTGTGGAAGTTCATTTCTTATTTTCTCTTTTCTAATCTAATAAACACAGATTTGTCTTTCACCCTCTCTCTACTTTCTCTCACTAGAAACACAATGATCCATCTTATGTTCTTTGATCATCCAAGACCCTCCCCCCCGAAAAGGTGGTTTTGTATCATGTAACAGGACTTGTGGTTTAGTGATGTCATATAGCAAAAACCTAACCTCACCGTCACCACAATCTGGGGGTGACACAAAATCAGAACCCTCGCCATGTCGGCACTTAGAACGAAGAGTATGTGTTTTAAAACAAACCCCGCATAACCAAAGACCCATGCGCTTAAATGTAACCTCAACCGCCTCAAAAACAGCAAGACTAGTCATCAAAGACAGTTTTGTGATAATCTGTGCATCACCATTGCAATGAACCTATATGATATTATTTATTTATTTATTTATTTTACTTATTATTATTGATAAATTATTATTATTATTAACCTATATGCTAAAGGGCATTACGTAAGGGGAAACAAATGTTGGTGGTTTGAGTGAGCCTTCCTCGTGGGCTCTTTTTTCATTTTCTTTCACAAATTTGGGCTGACATATATTTATCAAGTAGCCCACATAATGGATATTACTATATACTTATTTTGCAACTTTATTTTCATTAAAATACACAGCTTTTTTATTGCATTTCAATAATTTGTTTGTAGTTATATTATTATTATTATAGTTGTGATCACTTGAAGGTGATATAAGTTTGATCATGTATCTTTTAGAATTTAGATTCGGAATAAGTTATGATCGGCACATAAAGTTATTACGGGTAGCAAACTGTGGGTCAGGGCGGACATACGTGAGGCTAAGATGCAACTGCACGTGTATATTTGAATAAAAAATTCACATTCCTCTCACGGCATGTAAAAAATATTATCGAATTGATTATTTAATTTGTTTTAACAACCACTGTATTATACATAATATTATAAGGTGTTCAAAGACAGTGACATTTGATGTCATTTTGATATTGGGCTGTTGGTAGACAGCTTTTGGATTAACACTTTTTGGGCTTTCATTGTTTGGTCCGGTAACATTAAATATATAAATAAGAATGGTCTCATTTTAAAAAAAAACACCATAACGGTACAACTTTTAGCAATAGAAATATAACAATAACAATCATCTAAGGATTTAAAAAACAAATGTATAATAAAATATCATAAAAATTACGAAACAAAAAAGCTACAATAGAAAAGAGAAAATATGTGTCGGCTATAGATGAGCCCCGTCACAATTCGCGGGTATCTTCCACTCGTTATTATTTATTTAGTGTTATTATTATTACTCTTCTTATTATTTTGTATTATAATTTATAACATTATTCAATCAACTTTATTTAAAAGAATACAAGTATTAGTAGAAAATTTAGTGAGATCGAGATAGATAGCATATTAGTCCCCGAACTCCTAAGAGCCGAGATACTAGCTGAGCACCAACTCCTTTAGCCATAACAAAGCTAATCTTATTAAAAATATAAACAGCAGCACGTGCTCTAATGTCTTGAGTCACGGAGAACTTTCGGATCCGCTTCAGACGGGTCACCGCATCCTTCTTTAATTTCCCAAACGAAGAAAATGAAAAAGGTAGAAAACCATATCCGATGTTTGCACACTTAGCCTCGTACTTGACCTGTTACGATGTGCTGCATCAATCACCGCACGACCGGGCACAAAATCGACCATCCGAGTCTGCGTCAGAGGTGAGGACCCTGTCAAATCCACAAACACATCAAGCCTTACGTCCCACGAATAGAGTAACATATCCGTAGGGCGTAGGGGTTTGTCTCATCCTCCACCAAGACCAATATCAACTTCCTTCTAGCCGAAATCCCTGACCAAAAACATATGTCGACCAGAGTATCGCGCACAACATTATGACGATGCTTGATACCAATAATACCGGCACAAGATACAACATGGTCTCCATAAATATCCCCTGAAAAGACTTTGGAGGAAGCTGAGCACGACTTTAAAACAAAAAATAGGGGGACACCTAAGCGATAGCATAACACACAATGATAAGTCTTACCGTTCATAATCTGTCCTAACCAAGAAATCAGAACCACCCTAAGCTAATCAAAAGTGTGATCCTCCATTTGAGATTGCCACAAAGCCATCTGTCAAGGTGATAGTGAATAAGTGGATTCTGCTGTTTGAGTAATACATGTGAAATATATATCTGCCAGTTTCTTCATGAGTTTGGGGGCAGCGATCTCACTTTGATTACTCAAAACGTTAGTCTCCATTTTTGTATTAAACACATACAAGGCATCATCAAAGGCAGGCACATAAGCTACAATACCAGAATATCGAAGCAGCTTAGTCTGCAAGCTAGTAGACTACAATCTAGATGCAAGGAAGACATAATTCAAAACATTACCTGCAGAATAGACACCAAGCCCTCCAAATTAAAAGGGTAAGGTGGTAAGTCTCCATTGCAAATCACCAAATCCAGGTCCAGAAGCAGTGACAATACGCCCCAAAGCAGAATGAAGAGACACATAAAAGGAACGTTAGGCCATCTCAAACACACGCGGAGAACATTTACGCATAGTAAAATAGAGTTTGGATAAACCCGCACATGTACGAAGAAGTAACAACTCACACCGAGGGTCATTAATCCTAGCGACTGTATCCATAAGCTCAATGGTTTTGGCCACTCATCACAAGCTTACTGCTGAAATCAAAATCCACATTAGCAGGTCCACCAAGTAATTTAACCCCATGCAAGGGTCGAGCAATATTAGGCGGGAAAACATCCGCAAGCCTGCTTCTAGGGTCTTCTTTTGGCCCAAAAAACCTCAGTTTTATCAACGTTGAGATGTAAGCCACAACTAGGTCCATACTCCATAATTAACTCTAAAACCTTCCCCACAACCAAAGTATCTCTAATAATGGTGCCATCATCCAGATACCAAGCCTGTAAAGAAACGTTAAAGGAGTCTCTAATCTTGCATACAAAAGGATATAACACTAAGGCAAACAACAAAGGGCCAAGGGGTCACCCTGCTGAACCCTTGACATGAATGTAAGGTATGTTCCCTGTAGTACAATCTAGTTGGGTTAGAGTAACAAAATTTCACCTAACAGGAAATAGTAGGACAACAAAGACGAACTTCCTATAACATAAATCTACCAAGTTGAAGGCATTTTTAAAATATACCAACAACATCGAAAGACCAACATCATCTCCACGACCCTCAATCAAACGATTCACGACATGAAGTATAGCCTCACCACCTCCTGACACCACAACCCCAAACTGTAGATCATCTAAATAACCATCCAAAGAATGACCAATCATAACAGCACTACCTTGGAAACCAAATGCCTCCAAATAGTACCTACAGCTATAGGATGGATTCTACCACTCGGCTTAACCAACGGTGTGAGAAGGGCACTGGAAATATACTCACCCGGCATGCTGGGGCATTTTCTATCAAGAAATAGATTTACCACTTAGGTATTAGAGGAGACTAACTTATCAAAAATAGCAACAGTAACCTCACTCAAGCAATCCATAAGGTGTTGGGCACGCAACCCATCCCGTCCACAAGATGTACCACGAGGAAAGTTCTTAATCCTGTTTAGAACCACAGATGGAGATGCAACAAGGTGATGATGATCAATAGGTATATGTGGCAATGAGGGAGCAGTCTTGAAAGGGTGCTTAGTCTTTAATTCCTCAAGAGTAACATCATTGTAAGGAGCAACACCAGAAGAGGAAAGGACTCTGACTGCCGTAGTATAATGGCCATCACAAATCTTCCTCTTATACTTCTTGATATTCCACTCACCCAAATCAAGGTCTTCCTCATCAACATCAAACAATGGAGGAGAAGATTCGGCTAAAGTCTCCCTCATAAGCTGCAAACTACTACATGTCAAAATCCAAGATCGAATAGCATTAACAATAATTTCTTCTTGGCATTGATGCTTAGTAGCTGACTTGCACTCAAGATTACTCCTCGGGCAAAAGGTTTTAAGGAGACAAAGAGGCAAGACTAACAAACTAACCTAGCAAGAGATGTCATCAGGTGTGCAAATCATCTTATCAAGAGATTCTTTCAAGACCTGAGAGAACCCCAAATGACACTTGGGAGGGATGGATTTGACAGTACGTAACCCTTTTGAAAACAAACTATCAAGGAGAGCCAAAGTAAAACCTGTATGTTAGACTTGCACCAAATCATCAACGTGATCAAACTGCTCTAAAGAAGAAGGAACATGTGGTTTGGTAAGGTCATAAAGCACAAACCTAACAACACCATCACCACAATTAGGCGGTGACACAAAATCAAAACCCTTGCCATGCCGACACTTAGAACCAAGACTGTGCGTCTTGAAACAACCCTCACATAACCAAATACCCATGCATTTAAACGTTACATCAGCTTCCTAAAAACAACAAGATTAGTGGATAAAGATTGTCTTGTGATAGCTTGCGCATCACCATTGCAATGACGATCACGAAAGTGTGTGATCAATGGAGTTTTGGTAAGCCCCTTCCCACCACCATCATGAAACCCACTAAGACCCACAAAAGGGCAATAAAAACGCACAACCATACTAAGTGTACAACACTACGAGAACAACAATGTAAAACTCTAAAAAATGAAGCCGAACGAATGAGATATTCACAAAAAGATGAAGACCCACAATTCAACAAAACATGTTGATATAACACCGCAAAAAATAATGATTGGCTAAAGAATTCAACAAAACGTTGTTGAAGTCGGTCGCCCCAAAAAACAACAATCATTTGTGCCTTTTGATGATTATTAAAATGAATTGTTGATGCAAACAACCTTTGATGAACGAATCAGATTATTAAAATGAATTATTATTATTATTATTATTATTTATTATTATTTAATTTAATTAATTTTTTTGAATTATATTACGTTAAAATCCAACCAAACACGGTGAGAGAATACGTCAATTGCAATTCTAACATTACAACTTTTTGAATTACAATTAATTCAAATTACAATTTCTTTAACAGCCTAAAATTCTTTTCTAAACATACTACGAACCAAGCGGCCATTTAGATTTAAAGAGATATGCGGTGTGGATTAATTTGCGACTTGTAAAGTAACTCAACTCTATACCCATAACAGTTGGGTAAAAGCCAAAAATGCTATGTAGAAAGCATATATTATCTAATCACACAATCTAATGACAAAGAACTAGAGAGAGAAAGTGGAAGGATGAACACTTTTAGAGAGAGAAATAAAGAGAGAAAACTTAGATTATAGAAATGAGAAAGTAAACCAACCAACACCCTCTCCAAGCTATAAAGAGGGTACTTATACTCCTATTAGTGGTCGACCATGGACCCTTTTTTTGGTAAAACTGTGAATTATATTACCAATACAGAGATATAAACAACTTTCAAAAGGAATTGGACATGTCCCAATCCTTTATTCAAACCAAGAATACAACATGTATCTATACTATCACAAAAACATATCTCTGATACAGAACAAAGAACAAGCCAGAGAAGCATTGTTCAGTCCATACTTCTAGCTCTCCTTTCATTAACCAGAGTGATTAATGAGACAGCTAGGCATCCATGGAGAAATCCCTTTTCTTGCTACATTTCCCCCTACAAACACCCTTCCTATGATCAAGAAGCACACTTAACCATAGAGGCTCTTGTAGAGGGCATCACAAGAACAAGGGCTTTCCATGGGCTTTGGCCTTTTTACTTATTTAAGGTTCCAAAAACTAGCTAAGACCTACGAGCTACATATTTTAGGTGTGACCGAGTCTTTTATCGATTCCTAACAATCTCCCCCTAAGGGAGGTCACATCCTTTTACAAAAATCTTAATCTTAGCATTCTATGAATGTCTTCGTCTTTGCTCGTGGTCTTGAATCATTATCATTCAACTTGTAATATGCTTAGTGATCTTTAGACTTTAGGCTTGAGCTTATTCCTTTAGCTTGACTTGTAGGTGATCTTTAGCTTCTTGAGATCATCAACCAAACACAATCTCTTATCATCATCTTGTGATCTTATGCCATCTTGTGTACTTGTGACCTTCGGGCCGACATGCTCATACTTTACTTGATCTTTAACTTGAAAGCTTGAATAAGGCATCTTTCTTGAAGTTCTTTAACACTTTGTCGCTTCAAGAAGGATGTGCGATATCAGAGTAGTGGAAGTCTTGAAACATGTACTTGAGCTTTCATGAAGTCTTTGCATATGTCGGTCGAGTATGAGCATGTGGCTATGAGTCTTGACTTGTCTTGAACTAGCTGCAACTACCATTGGGATTTCCAGCATAAATGGGTTAGTGACAAACAACATATATGGATGAAATTGTCTTTGTCACTTCGTCGAATACGGTTGCAAAAACCATGGTTCCCCGTTAATCAGTATAAATACTGCATGTGATCAGGTAGAATTTCGAAGAATCTCCTTGACAGGGTTTTGCAGCCGCACTAGTCGTTCTCATTACCGAAGCGTCTCAAAGCAGACAACACGGTATGAGTGAACTAGTAAGACAAAGTCTCACCGATTTAATCAAAAATTGATTTGAAAATCAATCGACGTGTCACTTGCTAAAGTGATTTTGTGACACATCGAGAGTTTTTTGCATTTCAAAATTCATCTACTGAATCGATATCCAGTGTCACAAGTTTTATCCATATAGGATCTCACTAGTCACCTACTGCAGAGCTTGTTTGATGTTGGCTATGGAAGGATTTCCATCGTCATTGTGAATACTTTAGTATCACTCTGATGTTCTGGCAAAATCACAAGGATAATGCGTAACACTCTTAAGATATTTCTTGTTTTCACAATGTGTGGAAGTCAGGTATATTGGGATAGTCTCCTAGTAAGATTTATGGATGATCTCTTGGCTTTAGACTTAATAGTGCATTTTTTATTTTAGTAATCGGAGGCTGGAGCAGACTGCCACCTTTTCAATACCAACTAACTCGGAGTGAGAAAGTCGATAGAAATGTGTGTAATCTCCATGAGAAATGAAACAAGAGTCTTTTGAGAGACCTTGAGTGGCTAAGGAGGGTTGTGCATCGCATCACTGGGTCCATGATGACTATCTTCAATACCAGACAATAGCTTAGTGTTTCTGATAGCATATGTATTGACTCGGTTTCTGCCTAAGTGTAAGGAGGGCTTCTTTGTTTTCACCCTTAATCTTAACTTTCTTTTTCAATCTTCAACCTCTTTAATGCTTACCAAGACTTCATCACTAACACCTTGTTGGGGTTGTTCTAGTGTTAGCTCTATCTTAGTCTGCATTTTTCCCTTTTCTCACTTTTTCTCCTTTTTATCATACCTATGAACTTCTATTCTATCTAATGGAATGTCCCTGGGTAGATCCCTCCGGTTCTGGCTAGATCATGGGAACGAGCACCTATACCTAACCACCTTATAACTCTAATTAATTAAATACATGGTCGGTCTTTTAGTATTGTTCTAAGCCTTAAAACCATTTGAAAATATCGATCAAGGTACTTTGTGATATAAATCAAAACATTTAGTACCTCAATGGTTTTTAACTTTCAAAATTGCTCCCACTGCATATGTGCATCGATAACCAAAAATCTTTTGCACATACGAGGAAGACGCTGCACTAGAGTCATTCAGATCACATTTTACAAGTTATATATATATTAATCATTTTCTCCCCTTATCAAAAATGTCAAATCTCTTGATATTTTGGATATCAATTGATTCAAATATGTATAAAACTTATTTGGGGAGAAAAATGTTCTGATTATATATAATAAGCCATATTAGGAACATTTTAATGCTCCCCCTTAATATGTGAGGGTATTATATGGTGTTTGAGTATGTTAATTTGAATTTTTTTGAATTTACTAAGAAATTCTTGAAAATTTGTACTCAAACACTACATATGCCTATTTTTAGTCTAACACTACTTATTTACATATTCATAAGTTTATAATTACGAGAGAATGACCTGAAATAGAGTAGGACGAAAATATGACAAAGTCATATTGTCTGCTAAAGCAGTCTGGGGCCTTCCCCGTAGTCCCTACCACCAACAAATTTTTCCAAGCTTCTTATGATTCTTCTATCCAGCAGCTTTTGATTGATGGATTTGATCATGAAGCGGGTCCTTTGCCAATCCAAGTTGGTCTATTGCCTCCTCCTCATGGTTTTGTTATACCACAAGTGTAAATCATGAAGCATTTGACTTAGAGTGTCACGAACTGAGATGAGAGTGCCATCACTTAACTTGTGAAGCTCGTCAGCACGCATGAATCTCTTTTGTTTCAGACTGTCTTCATAGATCATACCTTGAGGGTTTGAAAGAGTGGTGTACGCTGGTCTGCGGGACATATCCACATCTCTTGTTCTTGGCTTGGTGAGGTTGAGTTTCTTCTGGTAACTTTCTACCCCCAACTGAAGGTCTTCAACCCTTGCTTGAATAACCGTCCTTTGTACAAACATACGTAAGTTCACTGCCAAATGAACCACGACATTCGTATCGAGGTTGTGTAGTTTGATTTGAACAACAAGAAGTAGCATGTCTTTAATGTCGTTTAGACGCAGTCTCTTGAAATCACCTTCCTTGAAAGTGTACAGTTTTTGATCTGCTCTTTTAACAACGATTTCCTCCAAATGACCATACCCGTACCACTCGTTCACCTTGACACTGATGATGCTTAGAATCCTTTTGGTGAAATAAACATCGTGCTTGGATACCATTTTGGTTGTATAACCATAGAAATTCTGACGTTTGGTTCGTTAGTGAGAAATTCCCAAAAGAGTGTATCTGTCATAAACAACCTTAACCGGACTCCATATATTAGGAACCATGTCTTCAATGCCCTTTAACTCATACCTTGCAGCTTTAGACTTTGTCATAGATGCTGTGTATTTCTTGTCATTGCTTCCTCCTCTTAAGTATTCCAGGTCGTTGTTAAAGAAGAAGTCGGCTGGGATAATTTGAAAACCTTGAGACGACATTTGCATAGGTAGAGGTTTGGTAAGATCACAAGGAATATGATGACCCTCTGATTGTTCCAGTCAAGTTGTTCAGACAAAGCACGATAGCATTCTTCCATAGTGTAGTCTAACTCCACATAACTTTTGCATGTTCCTTTCAGCAAATTGTAAGTCGGTCCTACAAGAATCTCTTTTGTAAGATTGTCGATCTTGAGATGGTTCATTACAAAGGCAGAGAAATCGATTGGAGTGTGCATCATCTCATCAAAGGTGAGAGGAGGTTTTGTAGCTTTGGCCATATCATTGAGCCAACTTTGTTCTGGCCCGTCATTAACCAATTTGCCTTCGTTCCATTCTAGATCAGGAGAAGGGTCACTTCTGGACTTCTTATACAAGTCATTCTTGGGAACAACCACATTGTCAAGTTGTTCATCAGTATTACCCAAGTCTTCTCCTTGATCCATTAGCATATCAGCATAGTTAAGCTCATCATCATCATATTCAACATTGTCAGAGTCTTGCACAAAGATTGGTTCAACTACTTGATCTTTTGCAGACTTGCCAAATTTAGAAGACTTTGAAGAGGTGGCTTGAGTTTTTCTTTTAGAAGAGTCCTTTGTAGCAGACATCTTCTTTAAGGTTTTAGTTCCTTTGCTTGTCCTTTGTCTTTTTAACCCTCGGTCTGATCCAGCAGAAGGGCCTTCATCTTTATCAGCATCATCTGGTTTCCTTTTCTTTAAATTTTTAGCAACTCCTTCGTCTATAGCATCTTCATCCTCAAGGATTGACTCCATGAGAGCATGATATAGAGCTCTTTACTTTATACTTTTATTGAATGACTTGGATCTAGTTATTGTTTCAAACAAGGTAGTTTTTTGATCAAATTATTCAAGTGCAGTGGTATCAGATGAGGTGATACTTTCTTTAGGCACTTGCTGCTTTCTTGCATGCTCCATCTTGATTTCTCGAATGTCTTTAATGCTTTTCGGAGGTGCATATTGCTGCCTGAGTCTCTTTACAATCTCGGCTGGAATAGGGTGTTACTTAACGATGTCGGCAAAGTTTCTCTGAAGAAACTTATAACATCGTCCAGGCTTGATCCAAGGTACTCTTTTACAGCTTTTGGGACTTCAGATTGGATTGTTGAAATAACTGTTGTGAAGTTATTAACATCTTTAAGCTCTTTAACATCCTTCTCCAAATCAACAATTCTTTGATGGAGAGTAGTAAGGGTTTCAGAGTCAGGAACAACAGTGGTTAGGATTGTAGCTTCAGTTGTTGTTAGTGTTGGGATCGGTGTTGATTGTTGTAGAAAAGGAAAGAGTGATGACAGAAGGGAAGACATTGTTATTGCTGAGGTAGTTGTGATAATTTTAGATGGATTGATGACATTATGTTCACGGATTATAGAAACAGGGATGGTGAGAAGTGGTGAAGTACGTGGAACTTCATGTTGAACATTAATATCCAACATAAAGACAACTTCAGTGTCAGCCAGGGGAATGTTATCAAAGTTGAGAAATTTAGCAGCATAGTCAGAAGAGATAAAAGAACTTGGTAGTGGAACTTTAGTCTTCTGTGTTGCCTGAGCATCATCCTTGACTTGATTACCTGCACCCTCTTGATTAACATTCTCATGCTCAACATCTACTATTTCAGCATTAGTCATCTCCTTATCACCTTTTTCTTCGTCATCAGGCTGAACATCTGTCAGTCTAACATTGACATCACCATATAGTTCTTCACTGATCCTTTCATACTCTTCCTCATCTACATCCTTAGATTCATTATTTGTTTCATCGTCAGTAGGTACATAATCTTCAGGAGTATGCACGTACTCATCATCTTGTGTTTCTTCTTCTTCATCAATTATTCTTAGATTATCAGACACTGTCAGTTCATCATTAGCTTGTTCAAGATCATCATCACCTTTTTCATTGGCTTCATCACCACTATCACCCCAAGATTCATTCTCTCTTTCTGAAGAGTCAGCTGTGGACACATCAGGAACCCTTGGTTTTAAGCCAGTTCCTTCATGTGTGTCAACAAACTTGCCTTTAGGCTCATCAGGAACCCTTGGTGTAGAATCAGTTCCATCACCTAAGCCACCTGCTTGATGGATCATTGTTTCATGATGGCTTCTTCTAAGAACTTTTTTCATGTAAGCCTCCTCTAATAAGGCAGCATCAGATAGCAAATCAATTCCTTTGCTTATTTCAGCCTTTATTGGTGTCTTTTTTTTGACACAGACACACCAGAAGTGTCTCAGATTTGTACACCAGTAGACTGTTTTCTAAAAGACTTCTTGGAAGGCACAACTTTCTTAGAAGGTTTAGGCTCTTATTCTTCTATTGTGACAAGAGTTCTCTTCTTCGAAGGAGAATCATGTTTCTTTAACTTTCTTGCTTTCTTGAGAGTTGCAGCTCTAGTAGCATATGCAAGATAAGTCTTGTAGGCACGAGAATCTTCCATCTTCTAATTAGTCATTACTTCAGGAAGAAGTGCTCCATATACTTAAAAGTCTTCAGATTTGGAGACAAATCTCATGAGACCCAAAATGCTATCATCCTCTGTAGTATGCATAAACATTCTATTTCTCATAGAAATTGACTTGTCTTTGGTGATGAAGTGATGAATGATAGCCTTTGTGAATCTAGGATAATACATTTTCTCTTGCTTCTTGGTGTCTCTGTTCTCTATTTGGAATGTGAAGTCTTCCTAGAGTAGTTCGACAAAGTAATCATTCTTCTTATAGAACATCCCCCATAGAATTTGAGCTCTTAAAAGTCGCAACTTGTCAAGACCTGTTATTTCCTAGATAGACACTTGTTGATGATTGAAGTAAAGGTTCTCCATGGTTGGTACATATGATCAACAACCGCTTGAGAGACAGATTTAATGTCTCCTTTGTGTCCAAGTTCCTTGATGAAGGAGACAATTTCTTCATCTGAGGGAAGTGCATCAAGTTCTTAATTGGGAAGTTTAGGACAAATCTGGAAGATCTCGCTGAACACTTCCATATTAAGAGTGAACCTTTTCTTATCAATCTTGAACCGGTACAAAGTAGAGTCTTTCTTGTTGATGGTGAACCAAAACTGATGCATATATATCTTTGAAACATCTGCGGTGATAAGGAAAGCAGGATAGCAAGTGGTGAGTGCAAGAGCGTCCAAGACAACTTGATAGGTGGGTTCTTTCTGAGTCTTTGTAGGATCAATTCTCAGGTTGCATTTGCCAATCTCAACTCGATTCTCAAGTGGTACCAATACATTATCAAGAGCAACTTGTTGAGCAGCAGTGGTAGTCATGGTTCTGCTATGATTTGTTAAATACAGTTTATATACAAGCAGATATATATTACTGGATGACAATTTGGTTCATGAAGATTGATTTTAGATGCATGAAGGGAATTATAACTGGGGTATAAGAATAGATTTTTAGGCAAGAAATTAATACACAAGACGATTAACAATGATCAGAGAGTCAATCATGGAATTATAACACACTAACTATTGGCCAACTATAGATAACAAGGCAAAAAATTAAATTCTAAGGAAAGATTACCCTAAATGAATCACTTAGTGATAATTTAAAGGAATAATACACTTAGATTAAATGTTTATGAATAGATTGCCTAGTTATTTGATATGTGTATAGTTCTCCTAGTTATGATGTTTGTGTATAATTCACCTAGTGAAATCGTATAATGCTCCTAGTGTAACTCACGTATAATTCGCCCTTGTTAAGTGTATAATTCGCCCAGGCTTGCCAAGTGTATAATTCGCCTAGTGTATCCATGTATAATTCACCCAGCTTTAAGTCATGTATAGTTTGCCTAGTACAAAAAGAGGTATAGTTCGTCTGGGCCACTGGTATAAATCGCCTAGTGAAATCTACGTATAGTTTGCCTAGGCAAAACGTGGTATAGTTCGCCTAGTGAAAACATGACATAATTCGCCCAACCCTTTTGCACGTATACTTCGCCTAGCCAAACATTTCAACTTATTCAATCTTCATTCTCAAGCATCAAAATCAGTTTAAACATGAACTATAGCAACCACAAACAACTTATGAACCCATTATAACATGAATTAACCACGAAAATCTCAACTTCTAGCATAGTTCGACCCAAACAACCTTAAAAAACCTAAGTTTATCAAGTTTTGGTATTTTAACTTGTTTTAGCACACTCAAACATTCACAAGGATTATAGGAATACAAATGACCACAAACCCATAAACCTTTTCAAGTTCTTACCACTTTTACATAATTTTTGACCCAAAGAATCTTGACAAACACATTCATATGTTAACCATGTTACAAACTGTTTCCAATAAGTGTTCTATATCCCTTAGAGATCAAAACCCCCCGATCAACTTAACAAAAAACTTCACTTTAATTTTCAAAGAACCTTAAATCAAGAATTAGGGTTTTCAGACCAATTAGTAAGATTTTAGTTAATTCCTTTTGTTTAGAGGTTGATTAGGATACAATAAACACTTTTCTAGTTTACCTTATGGATTCAAACGCACGATTTGATAGTGTTCTTGAGAGGGACGAATTTTAAGAGAGGGAAAAAGGTGTGTTTGTATTGTGACGTGAATGAGACGGGTAGAGGGGGTGTTTGTTATTTGAAATCTTTGAGATTTTGACACAAATGCCCCCTTAAGTATATACTCCCTTCTATTTTGTTATAATAATATTCCTAAGGCATATACAAGTTTCATTTTGGCACAATAGTCCCTAAATGTTTTATTAAACTAAGCTAAGCATTAATATTTGCTATCAAGTCCCTAAAGGCATAAACACATAACATATAAAGCCCAAATGAGTTAAATTTACTTAACTCCTCTTTAAATATTAATCCGTTATTGTTTAAAACCTTTTTCCTTTTATCACTTGATGAATTTTGAAGAAGATAATTTGACAATTTCTCCTCCTCAAATAATGACCCATTTTTTATTTAAAGAGTTGTAGTCGTTATTTGATGGTTCAAATTGTCTTAGAAAATGATTTTCTGATGAAACCGTAAGATGATTATATTTTAAAATAAGATTTCTCTTATTCTGACAAATAAATGCACTGACACGTACATTAATTTGTATAAAGGAAGCACGGGTTGTGTTGCAAAGTAAACACAAGCCTTTGCATGGTCATAAAGTAGACCATGCCCGAGAAAATTAATTCCTGTTGAGAGGTCAAGTTTTCTTTTTGTCGAAAAACTTACCTTTAAGTTGATGACCGGGTTGCTATCTGAAATAATAGCAAGCCATTTGACATGTTTTGAAATCTTTTAGAACTTCTGCTCGAACTTCATTTACAGCCTCGTATCATTATTAAATGACATTTCTAAGGCCGTAAATGTTATCGATTTTTAGAAGACATGTCAGTGATACATATTTTTATATTTTTCTAAGTTTTCTAATTTTGTATTTTGTATTTTGTTTTCTGGTTTTATATTTTTATATTTTCTTTTTTTAAAAATTTATATAAAGTGAAAAATCTTTTTGGGTTTTTATGTTTTTTATATACATATAATACACAAGATATGTCACGAGTTACCACCATTACTCGTCCTCTTCCTCCGTCAGACTTTTTAGTGTTTCAGGAGACATGCTTTTCATACCCAACTTTTTGACCAAGAAGTTGAATCTTTCTCGCGGCAAAGCTTTTGTGAAGATGTCTGCAAGTTGATATTCGGTTCTGACAAAGTAGAGTTCCACAACTCCATTCTCCACTTGGTCTTTAATAAAGTGGTATCTGACATCAATGTGTTTTGATCTTGAGTGTTGAACATTGTTTCAGCAAAAAGCGGTTGCACTCTTGTTATCACAGTATAGAGGAATATTATTAAATTTAAGGCCGTAGTCTGTTAGTTGTGATCTCATTCATAAGATTTGAGCACAACACCCATATAAAGCAATATATTCTGCCTCTGATAGCAGTGCTCTTTTGTTTTTTGGACGACCAACTAACAAGTTTATCTCCCAAGAATTATGCACCTCCAGATGTGTTTTGTCTAGTATCCTGACACCCGGCGTGGTCTGCATCTGCATATGCTGTTAGAGTATTGCTAGAATCTTTCGAATACCAAAGACTCATATCAATGGTTCTTTTTAGGTATCGAAAGATTCGCTTAACTGCATGGAGGTGCTTTTCGATAGGCTTTGCTGGATACCGAGCACACATGCACCCTGCAAATACAAGGTCAGGTCTGGTGGCTGTAAGATACATTAAGGAACCAATCATCCCACGGTAATGTGTAGGATCGACTGGTTTCCCCTATAGATCTTTATCCAGTTTGCTTTTTTCCACCATTGGGGTGTCAACAGGATCAGTAGATAGCATACCATATTTCTTTATTATTCATTAGCATAATTGGACAGGATTAATAAAAGATGCTTCTGGGACTTTGAGAAATTTTGAATTTAAAAAATTAAAATAGAAAATATATAAAAATCTATTTAAAACACCCAGACAGCACCGCACTGAGCGCGCACACAGTTTTTACTTTAATTATTTAAATTTTTAAATATCTTATAAACATTTTATAAAACAAAAATATAAAATTAAATTTTTAATATTTAAAATTATATTTTATAAAAAATATATTATAAAAATAAATAATATAAATTAATATTAATTAATTAAAATTTTAAAATTTTTAATTTCTTCTCAATACCAAACCCCAAACAACAACCAAACACAACACCCACCATAAACCCACCCCCACTCCCCCCCATCCGACAACGACACACCAACAAACCAAACCCGACACACGCCGCCAAACACAAAACACCAAACACACAAACCCCCCCCCCAAACACCCATCCAACCACAACCACCACCACCCAACCCAAACCATTCCACCCACACCCCCCAACCAACCCACAACCCCCCAACCCCCACCACCCACCGCCCCCTTACCCCGACCATCCCACCCTTCACAGTCCACTCCCACCACCACCCCCTCCCTCCCGAAATACCCCACCACTGCCACAACCAAAATCCGAACTACTTTTACGCCCCTACATCACCCCACGCCGGATATCAGCTACGCTTCCCCCATAAATCGTCTGACACACAAAACATACCCATAACAGCTTACGCGTCCCAGCTTATATCTGTGATGAGCGAGAAGGATCGCAGCACGACACCACAAACAACTCCAACTGCAAATAACTATAAGAATTCCTCCCTTAAGAATACTTGTGAAAGTAGAACACTGAACAACAACTCATACCACTATCGAGGAGCATTTTATAAGACCAGTAAGAGATTTAAACATGTACACTCATTGGCGTTGTCTTAATCTATGGCTTGTCTGGATCTACGAATACTTCAGGTTGAGAAACATAAACCACTTCGCGTAGCTCACCATTTAAGAAAGACGTTTTGACATCCATCTGATAGATTGTCATGTTCTCGGTGGAAACATTAGAAATGAAGATACGAATGGCTTCTATTATGGAAATAGGTGCAAACGATTCCTCAAAGTCTATTCCCTCCTCTTGTCGGTAACCTTTAGCAACTAATCAAGCCTTGTTTTTGAGTACACCGCCACACTCGTCTTTCTTGACTTTGAAGATCCACTTTAATTTTATCAACATAACAAGATCTGGACATGGTACTAATTCTCATACTTGCAGTCTCTTGATATCATGTATTTCTTCTTGCATTGCATCAACCCAGGAGGGTTCGAGCATTGCTTCTTTATAAGTCTTCAATTCAACTGAAGTGAGAAAGGCATCGAAGTAACACCACATAGTGTCAGTCTAAAGTTGCTTTCTGGTGGAGACTAAGCGAGAAGGATCTTTGATCACATTTGCTATTGGATGATTCTTAGTCCATTTACTAAGAAGTTCAAATGGAGTGTGGGATGGTCGCACATTTGATGACGATCCTTGAGAAGTCGAGTCTTCATCAAGAGTTTCATGAAGTGAATCATCATGAAAATGTGGTGTTTTTGGTGATTCTTCAACACCTTGAGAAATAATTATAGATTGTTCTTGTTCTTGTGTTGATGGAATACTTGTTGATGGTGCATCTTGGTCAATTGACGTAGATACAGGTGAATCGGCTATATCAACAGATCTTGGTGCAGCAGCTACTGGAACTGGAGAAACAACACTAGTTGGAGGATTGAAGTGTTCATCGAACATGGGTTGGAACAATCGATCCCAATCATTTCTGGTTGATGGGATACAAGGTTGTTGAGAAACAAAGTTTGGTACGAGTCCTGAACTGGATGTTGCAGGAGTCATTAATTGAAGCCCGGGTCCTGAACTGAATTGTTCAAAAGCCATTGCTGTCAGCTCATCGAACATTACATGAATGGTTTCCATGATTTTTTGGGTTCTTCTATTATAGATTATGAAAGCTTTCTTTGCGGGCGCGTAACCAACAAAAATACCAATATCGGCCTTTGCATTTAGTTTACCCAAATCCTTACTGTTATTGGTCGGATAACAGAGTGAACCAAAGACATGAAGTGATGATAAATCCGACTTCTTGTAATGCATCAGCTCATATCGAGTTTTGTTGTATCAAAGACGGATCTGGGAACGGTTTTGGGTATAACAAGCTGTATTGATTGCTTCGGCCCACAGAAATAATGGAGCTTTTGAAAATATCAACATTGTATGAGCAACTTCTACTAGAGTCCGGTTTCGTCTTTCGACAACGCCATTCTGTTGAGGAGTGCGAGCAACAGATGTTTGATGCGAGATGCCGACATTTTCATAAAATTCATGAAGGGTCTGATTGACAAATTTAATTCCATTATATGTTCTAACATTACGAACTGTAGCATTCAAACGAACTTGAATATTTTTAATGCATTTGATGATAGCGTCAGAAGCTTCATCCTTTGATCTCATAAATTTGACCCAAGTAAATCGTGAGTAATCATCAACAATCACCAAGATGTACTTTTCCCATTGATTCTCTCCATACGCATCGAGCCACAAAGATCTATATGCAGAAGATAGAGTTTCTCTTGGTTAGTGTCTTCAGCCTTGGGTTGATGAGATGATTTCTTACTTTTGCCTAATGCACATGCTGAACATAGATGATCTTTCCTTAATTTAAGCTTTGGAATGCCTCGTGCAAGACCGTCTTTGGCTAGCTTGTTTAAAGTATCAAAGTTGAGATGAGATAACCAACGGTGCCATAACCAGCTCTTAGTCTTTGAAGCTTTTGATAGTAGACAGACCAGAGAAGTCTTTTGTCACACCCTACCAAGGCGGAAACGCGAGGTGTAACATATCAATAAACATCACACAAGATGATAGATAAAAACACCATACATGATTTAATAAAAGTAAAGTTATCCGAATTACAACATCTTCAAGAACAAATTTAAAAGTACATGAAACATCATAAGTTGTTTATATCCGAACATGGATATTCAAAAGACAAGGTTCTTGCAATTATGTAGACGTCTTGATAATAACTGAAAAACACAGCTCTAAGTTTCCACCTTGGGAACGTCACCTGAAAAGCATGATAAAACGGTCAACTATCAAAATAGTTGGTGAGCTCTCAAGATTATAAACACAAAATGTAGTTTTAGAAAAGAGTAGATGTCCGATAAAGGTTTGCCAACTCATTGGCAAGTTATCAAAAACAGTTGTCCAAACCCAAAATCAATTTCCAAACAAGTTGAGAGTCCAAAACAATCAATGTATATGTATGCTATAGTGATTATGCGAGGCACTACTTAAACGTATTCAGCCTAACCGTTCCAACATCCAATCAAGTTCTAGTTGTATAGTGTGGCACAAACACTTAGTACTATGCACCCTTGTGCGGGGAGTGAGGAGGGGCTAATCTCCTAATAGCGCTATCCATAAGTACTAACGTCTCAATCCCGTTGAGGGGGAAAGTGAGTTAAAAGTAGTGGCGGGTTCCAAGCATACAACAACATACATATTAAGTTCAAAGTTCAAAGTTCAACACGTTTCCAAAGTTCAACAAGTTCAAATCAAGTTCCATACGTTCAAAACAAGTTCAAGTTCAAATGTGCTCATAAGATTCATTACTTCAAAGTATGAGTATAAAAACGACACATCATGCTTTCCACCCCAAAACATTTAAAACATGTAAGAAAAGGGGGATGTGAGAAACTCACCAAAATGGAGATACCAAGATGAGAGTAACGAAGAAAAGCGGCGATGACAAATCTCAACCGCGACCTATTAATAATAATAATATATTATTAATATTCAATTATGTAAAATATGCAACTCATTGTAATTACGTTATATGCATGTCGATTCGTACATTAGGAATCCATGAGACTACACTTCGCTTTTTATTTCCATTGGTTATCCATTTTCAGAAAATTGCGCCGTTTTACTAGCAACTAGTTATCGCTTAACGACTTGCCAAACGACCTCAACACATTGCTTATACTCCATCTCCAGGTTCCTATGTATTTTGACTTACTACTATGTTTGCCCTAAAGATTCTAAGCAAGTTTTACCTTTCGTAAATACTAGCATACTATAACTAGTTTAAAACAGGCCTGCAGAAAGTTATCAAAAGTTTGGCAACAGCAGGCACCCTTAAACATTTTATAAAAATCTAAAAAAAATACAGCATCTTTACAAACGAAATTCTGGACAGCCAACACAGTTTTAGCACTTAATCTTGTACAAAGGTTTTGACTAACTTTTACACCTTGAAAATCGACGAGGCCTAGTTCGTTGAAAAGTAGACTCGAAGTAGATAACTTTAGGGTCCTGAAAACCTAGAAAAGCTTTTGAAACGACCACGTTATGACATCTGAAAGTTGACCCAAATTCGGATATGAAAACTGTCATTTTCATGAAAATTGCCGAAACCATTTCCTAACTAAATTCGGCCATAACTTTTTCGTTTTTAAGAGTTAGAAGCTCTAATTTATACCGAAACGATCGTTAGAACGACCTCTACAATTTTATTCACTAAAATCTCAGATTACAACACATAAAATCACGCCCAAACTAACCTAAACTTTCTGGTCTAATTGAGGGTTATAAAACCCTATCAAATCTTTAAATTTTCGCACCAATTTCACATTCCACAATCTCAAACTAACCTATAACTTCCACTAAACCTAATTGATTACCCACAACATTCATAATCCAACAATTTCCTTTTTCACAACTTTTTCATGGATTCCTAATTGACCAAAATTAACATGCATGTATATATATATATATATATATATATATATATATAAGTATAATCAAAATAAAATAGGAAGGATATAACTCACAATGCAAATCAAAAGAGATAGAAGATCAAACACACTAAACCCTTGTGGGTTTAGTGTTTGGCCGAACACTAGGAGCACCCAAACGAACCCAAAATTCTTGATTGGTTTCACCAAACTTGTTAAAATCACTTAATCTTGAACCCTTGCAACACCAATTATACCCAATTTAATCAAAACCCAAAAATCAAGAATCTAATAAAAATCAATAATTTGATAAACTTGATGCATGCTTGATTTTATTTGAAAAGGATGATGGGGGTTTAGTATAGGAGTGATTTTAGGTTGAATGAAAGCTATTTGGTGGAGTTTTGATGATGGTGGTGGTGGTTTTGTGTTGTTGGCCGACGAACAGAAGGAGAGGGACACGAGAGATGGATTTTTTTTACTGTTGTGAGTTATAAGTTAATAGGGGAAGTGAATCTATATATATGGGGAGCAATATCCTAGTTTGTATCGACATTATCTAAAAAAATAAAAAGGGTGTTTGTTCGGCTGTGAAAACCGACCAAGGGGGGGGGGGATATGGGCTTGGGTTGCATATTTTTTTTAACTTTGTATTATACCAAATTTTGGGCCTAAACTTTCACTTAAATTGCTAGTAATTGTAAAAACACGATTTTGACGCGGTTTCGGCCAAACACGGATAAAAGTCGAAAGAAGTACTAAAATAAAATAAATAAGCTCTCGGAGCTAAAATATGAAATCGTTGATTTCTCGATCGCTAAAAAAACGAATAATATCCAAAGTAATGTCGCGCGAATCATTAAAATGACGATTTTTAATAGGATAATAAAATAAATTCTATAAAATTAGAAAATAGAATTTAAAGCTCGGAATAAATAGCGATGTGAAACACGGGTTGCACATAGACAAGCGTTGAAAGCTAAGAGTGATACGACCACTTACTTAATAAATAATTTAGAGAGTCTAATATCATACGTTTACTTTCGGTTACTGACCTCAAAATTTATGGATGTCACATCTTTAGCATGTCATCAAGAGATATTGTGTACAAGTTTGTGTCTCTGGATCCTGAAAGTAGATAAACACATTCTAAATTCTAAATAAAGAGTGTTTTTCCAAAAAGCAACTTCAAAATCCGCGTCACAAAATTGTCCAACAGAACACAAGTTATGTCCAAGGCCCTCAACATAGTATACCCTTGAAATAATTACGTTTCCCACCTGATAGTCACCATACCCTATAATCTTTGAAATTTGGTCGTTTCTAAATCTAACAGTTCCCAAAAATTTATTGACGAAGTTCATGATCTAAGAGCGGTTCCCTGTCATATGTTTAGAGCATCCGGAGTCCAAATACTAGAGAACAATCTGGACAACCTGTCATTGACAAAAGAAGAAGAAGATGGAACATCTGTAGCATTGGATCCCCAAGAATGATTAGGTTTTGAGTTGTTAGCAATCTTAGATTCTACAATCGTTGCTTTGTTACTCGAACCTACATTCTTTACTTGTTTAGGTCTCCTGCTATAGACTTTAATCTCTAGTTTTTGTGTTTCAACTGAATGGGAAGTGGTTTCCTTAAGATGCACTACTTTAGTAGGAGTGATCCTAGTTAAAGGGCACGAGTTACCAACTAAAGTGAATAGTCTTCCTGTTGGTTTCTACTTATATCCTGTTTCAGTAAACATCTTACTCGTAGGTTTCCAAATATTTTGTGTTGGCTTTGCTTAGCAGACATAGATTTAGATCGCACATTCACATCATTTACAAAATCAAAGAAACACACATCATGATTTGCATCAAACATACATTGCTTACATTTAACACAAATTAATTTAGAATTCGCATTTAACATAGTATGCTTAACATTCGCATCACAAATAGGGTATTTAACATGATTCTTTTTATTAGAAATTAAACTAACTCTCCTAGGTTTGGCTTCTACTTTATTCTTCATGTTGCTACTTGGTGTTTGCGAGATCCTATCATTCTTTTTATTGCCTGTAGGCTGTGATATGCAAGCACTAGTAGAACTCTTTAATCATGTAGAAGGCAACATAGGTGTGTTAGAATCTGATGTTTTGGATGACTTTACTTGTTTATGAATGTTGCTTGAGGATGTGAAGGGTTCAAAAAACCTAATTTTCATGACTTTGTTTATTGGTATGACAGCAACCCATTTCTCACTAGGTTTTGTGAAACTAGGGCATGTCTTAGAAACATAGACTAACATATCCTGAACGTGTTTTGTAAACCTGCAAGCAGAGTCTAGGAGTGGTTCACTAAGATTCTGTTTTCTAGCGCGTTCTACGTAGTATGTTCTATTGTCTTCTTAAGATAATCCTTATAGGCATCACTATTGTTCTTAAGTCTATGAGAAATAGGTTTTAAGTCTAGCTTGAACATGCCTAGAGCAATAGTGGTGGCGATGGGTATTTGTGCATCATTTTCAACAAT
>BQNB010052423.1:4206-32202 GCA_026074375.1 Tanacetum coccineum
GAATTGAAGACTTCGAAACAATAGATTATGAAGCAATATATGCGATTCAAAAGCATAAGAAGAGTGTTCAAACTCAGAGTCGATCAAGAAAATAACTAGCGGAATTGACAAACTACACCGAATTTCAATACCATCATAAGGAAATAAAGTAAAGTCGCGTAAGTGTTTCAGAGATCATCGCATCGCTCACAATATATCGAAGTAAACGAACTCATTAAGACGTACCATAGTACTATACACATATGAAACTAATTTTTATTACGTAGACGATTTCGCCTTTAGGCATAGATTAGCACAGGCATCAAATCAAGCTCGATTGAAAAACATCGCTAAATTATACGCAACATGCAGGTAGGCGTACCCACGATCCAAATTCTAATCATACATTAGCCGTAACACCAAGGTGACACATCGACCGTAAATAGTTAAACTCATACAAATCACTTCTATATAAACAGACGGCAATCCAGAAGATGAGCATAAGAGATTAAAAGAAGGTAGCTCATATACGTATGGGTATCCTTATATGATACTAGTATTGATGTTCAAGTGAGAAAATAAGAAAACAAGAAGTACGCGATAATCAGAGTGGTCAATATATATATAATCGACCGATATAAGGTAAATAGTAAGGCGTCATAAGATAGACGTAAGAGAGCAAAATCATAACCAAGCGTTAAAAACTCATTATTCATGTAATAACAATAGGGATGCAAAAGAGATCATAAAAGTTACCTAAGAGCAAGCGCGCACGGATATCGGACAATGGTGAAAGACTCTTAAAACTTTTTGAAAAACGGCTATAGTTTAGGTTTTGAAAACGACTTAGTTTTCTATAACCAGTGCTCTGATACCACTCTGTGACACCCTCTAAATCACAACAACGCAGTGGAATACCACTTGGAGTGCTACTTCATAGTTCATACACACAAGTTACAGAAAACGACCTCAAAAGGGACGTTTAATAAAATGTCACATTCGATTTAAATAAATCAGAGTAAATTCAGGTCCCAATAATTTCCTTTTTAACAAAAGTTACAAGAGTTTAAACATGACTCATTACAAGAGTTTAAACATGACTCATTTGTATATTTAAAGATAAATGATTATCGAATGTGAAGAAAACCAAGCCTTTAAAGTTTTGATATCCGCGCATCCAAATGCTCCCAATACACAGCTAGCAAAATAATAACCTGAGAAAATACATGCAAAATGTCAACAATAATGTTGGTGAATTCATATGTTTAAGTAAAAGCAGTATTGAAATATTTAAAGTAATATTTCAGTAAAAAAAGTAGTGTTACAACATTTCAAAGTATTATTTCCGAAATCCAAATAGTGATTCAATAAATCAAATAATGTTCAGTAGTGGACCACAAGAATTAGGTAACACTAGACTACGAAACAAATGCAGTAGTCCAAAACATGTATTATTGCACTAAGCTCATGACACCGAACCTTAACATGTAATGAAATGTAATCAAACTAGTACTAAGTTAATTGAAACGATGCACCTAACTGAAATCAGGAATATCGTATCCCATCATTGGTGCCTCCTCCAAGAACACCCGGGCAATAATGAAAAGAATATGTATCCATTGTAGGTGTCCCCTCCAAGAACACTTAGGCAGTAATGAATATAATATGTACCCATCGTAGGTGTCACCCTACATGGAACACTACCGGGGAACGTTTTAGCAGGTATGAGAGTAATGTTAAAAAAGTAGTCGTTATAATGAATATAATATGGTCACATCGTAGTGTCACCTCCTAAAGAACACTCCTCGGGGGCAGTTGCAGGGGCAAGTAACTAGTATTGAATATTAGCAAATACTGTACCCATCGTAGGTGTCCCCTCCAAGAACACCTGAGCAGTAATGAATATAATATGTACCCATCGTAGGTGTCCCCTCCAAGACACACATTAAAGGGGCAGAGTATTGAAAGTCATAGGTTATATGGGTTACTTAGAACAATCATTTGATCTGAATTATGCATATGCGATTTGATAAAAACACTTTTCTTGTTGTCTTTTTTTAAATACATGTTGTTATTTTGGGTTGTGTATTCAAAACTTCTCAGTTTTGTAGGTTTGTAAGTAGATATTCCTTGATCTCCACTAATCATGTATGTAAAGCAAATAGCATTTAATATTTTCTTGAGGAGGTAAACTTCCATGTATAGCATATGTTTTAGAAGTTTCTTATAAAGTTATTCATTAACGCGTTTTGTTGTTTGAAATCAATTAGTTTACATTAGTAAAAAAAAGCATTGTATTCTCAACCACATAAAAAACAAAAAAACAGATTATATTAATAAAAAACTTAAATATAAAAAAACGGATTATAAGGTGTAGGGGCTTAATACATAATAATCCTCACATTTGTTTTGATGTGAATAGAGAAGTAGTGCCCAATCAAAGAATAGAAAGCATTATCGTGCTAGAGCGAAAACCGATAAATTCAAACCAGCGACCCTTTTTACCATGGATCATTTAAGAATAATAGCTTTATGTATTAATATTCAAATGATATATATATGATACTTTTTGTATTTTATCGTTGTCTTGTTTTGTTTTTTTTTTTTTTTGTATATATTGTATTTGAAACATTGCTTGACTATCTATATCTAGGAATTCCATTCTGACGTAAATCACTTATTTACCGCTTACTTGGTGGTTCTCTTTTTATGAAATTATGCCGATGAGTGTGTGTTGGTTTATTCCTTAACGACTCGATATCTAAAAAATGTACCTGAAACCTGATTGCTATTTACTTCTTCAGGAATTATATGCTCTCTTAATTCCTTTATACTTATCCATGTTGCCCCAAAGGTTTTACATTGTTGTAAATAAGGTAAATTTTGTTATTAGTCACTAATATAATAAAACTCTTGCACATACTTTATAACAAGGTTTAAACATGGCTTCTTGCCATAAACTTAGAACTTGTTGGTCAATTAGATTCATACCCCCTTATTAATCTTGTTTATAAAAAAGACTTAAAAAAAATTCAGTGTAGGGGTCATAACATTTCTTTGACAAGCTACAGCCAGATCAAATTTCTATCCAAAAATATATTGTTATGTCCACGCCATGCCACTTCATCTTTACAATCTAATTTTTGGACAGACAAACCACAAGTTTCAGACCTACACTTATTCTTGTACAAGGGTTTGAATCACTTTTACATTCTGGGAAAATCGACGTACGAGGCCAGTTCGTTGGAAGAAGTGTAGACTCGAAAAGTTAGTTTTGTTATAGAGTTCTGAAAAATTAGAAAAAGCTTTTTGACTCGTCCAAGTTATATACGGTTCGTCCGAAAAGTCGACTCAAAATCTGCTATATTTTTATTTTAAAACAGTCAACTTCTATGTTTTTGGCAATAATATAAATTAAAAAAAAAAACAAAATAAAAAAAAAAAAAACAATTAAAAAAACAAAATAAACTAAAAAAACAAATAAAAAAAAAAAAAAAATAATTACTGTTACTTCTCAAAACGGCAAATTTACATTTCTCATTTTATATTTTTTTATGAGGTTTATACAATGAGTTCCTTATATTGAATCGATTCTCTAGTTTGCGACGCCTATATTTATAAAACACTCTTAATTTCCAAGATTAACAACCAACATCATATCGCTATATCTAATATCTTATTTATTACTTTCTATTTAATCTTAAATAATTCTTATTTTACTAAATATTTTAAAACTAACCTATATTAAAATTCTGAATCTAAAATTGAGGCGTTTTCCAAAACTTCTATTAATTTTTTCATTATTTTCGCATCAAACTCGCATTACAACGACTCTCATTATCTAAAAAATACCGATATAATTTCCATATATTATCATATTTGATCATCTACAACTTCATTTAAACCAAATAATCTTCTTTTCACTGATTTTAATCATGGGATTTCCTTTAATTACTCCTAAATTTCTCATTGCATTTATGCTCATATTTAATTTAACCCAAATTAAGTTAAGAGAAAATGGCTAACAATGCAAAGGATTAAGGATAAATAAAATACCACTAATCCTTGAAGGGGTTTGTAAGTTTTTAGTATTTGGGCCCCGAACCGAACCAACAAAAAAAACCCGAAACAACCCAAAATTAATTTTTTATCACAAAACCTAATCTTGCATCACACAATCCTTCTTGATTAAACCCCTTGCACTAATTCCACCCTTTTAAATCCAATTAAAAACCCTAGAACTTTAAAATCTACAAATTGGAAGAATTTATATAAAAGTCTTGCATGTTGGATATTTCGTTAATAGGAGTAAGGGATTTAAGGTTATTTTATTGAGGTGTTTTGGTGTATAATGGATGGGTTTTTATGAAGAATTGAAGGTGTATATGGTAATTTTGTGGTGGTTTTGGTCGAACAGTAGAGAGAAAAGAGGAAACTGGTGAAAAAAATTTGATCGTTATAATAGTAAGAGTGTTATTTTTGTGGTGTTGGAGTATCGGTCTTTTCTAATACAAGGGTGTGAGTGGGTTTTTTGGGCTTGGATTGTTAAAAGATGGAAAGTAAGAGTATAAAATTTTTCATGGTAAGGGTGGGTCGGGCCTTGTGTTGTTGCCGTATACAAAGGAGATAAAAGGGCAGGGTTTTCGGTCCCAAAACTTTTTGCTTTAAGATGCTCTATTATCTTTTATTCTCGGGCCGACGAGCCCGCAAATTAATCTAGCTCGCTAAACTTTATTTTTGAATATAATACAATTTTGACTCTTGTTTTCGGCACTAAACATAATAAATAATAGATTGTGGAAAAACTAGAAGGGGGTGGGGGTTGTTTTCTGATGAATTTTTTTTGACTTTTTTTTTGAAATTTTGGTTGATTGTTTTGTTACTTTTGATGATTGATTGATTGAAGTTGTTGATTGAATGGGTTTTTTTATTGTTTTTTTTTTTTTTTTGAATAGTTTTCTAAAATATTGGGCCTTTTTAAACTTGCAGTTTAACACTTTGATTGTAACTTTAAGTGAAGTATAGTGTAGTAGTGATAATAAAGTAAGTGATCTAGATATTGCATGTTTTTGATAAGTAAGAAGGAGAAGAGTAAAGAGATGTAAATTTTTGTTGTCAAGAGGGTCTAAAGAGAAAGACTTAAGTAGACATGAGTTGTTCCACCGGGGACAACATAATGTCGTACTATTTGATTGTGGTTGGATACAAAGGACACCTTATTCCCTTGTTGCCTTATCACTCCCCGGAGTCATCCTACTCGGAGTAGTTTGTGTTTAACCCTAGTCCATCGAGATGCTCCTTTTACTTGGCGCGGCGTGAGGGAGAAAAAGAAAGAAAGAGATCAAAGAGAATGTATGATGTATAAAAGGGACAAGAAAGAAAGACTCACAACGATTGGTTGTGGTACAATTCTATAGGTTACAAAGAGATCACGAATTTATTCAACACGGAGATAATCGTGTTAATAAACACAAACTACTTTGAATGTACAACTAATAATCAAATTATAATTTATAACTCAGCAAGATTATCTCTTAATAATTGTAAGGTGTAATCTAAGACTAAAGGACCACACTTTTGTGGTTGGAGATTTCTGTGTTGCTTGTGTTGCTTGGAAATCCTTTAGCGGCATTTGGCCAAAATTCCTTTCAGTGTACTGATTTTCATACTAAGATTTAGAAAGATGATGATAGAGATTGGAGAGAGAGATCAGTTGGTTAGAGAGATTAGATGAGAATATTCGATGAGAAAGGTGTTGTTCTTGTGTGGGATATCATGAGAAGAGAAATGGCTTGGTTTGGTTATTTATTGCACCAAAAGTTTTACTTGTAGGCTTGGTTCTTCCGTGTTTTGTTGACTGCGGTGGGCCACCGGCGCTCGTCCTTAACTAAAGGGCAACAGGGCAATCAGTTATGGTTAACTAACATTCCGGATTTTTGATTTTGCAATAAAACTCTTAAGATATACTAGTGTATTTTTTTATTAGATTGTCCTTGGAGATGTATCTTGTTGCAGTTTGATTATATACTATTTATAAAGTAATTTTAAATTAATAAAGTGTAAGATGATTTTGTTGTTGTTTGGTTTTAATTAAAAGTTAGAGGTTTTTTTTTTGTTTTTTTTTTTTTTGGTTTTTAAAATAATGATTTGTACACTTTTTCATGTTTTTGCATTGTGTTTTTCTACAAAGTTTGGGGACGATAGTAGATGGGAAAAGTTGTGGGGGAGCGAGGCTGGATAGTAAAGATATCTTGTTTTGAGATAATATGATGGTTTTCAGAGGATAAAATGGTTTGTTTGGTTTTTGTTTATTTTTTTTGTTATTTTTTGTTACTATGTTTTTTTATTTTTTTAAACTTAGCACTAATAATTTGTTTGTTAGAGATAACGTTTTGTTTTTTTAAAAACCGGTTTATTTGTTATGTATAATTATAGTACAATTTACTATCTATACTTTTTGTTGATTGCCACAAACTATTAGGCCAAAGGATTGGATGAGTGTCCCAAATGATTAGATTTATATTTAAAACTTGGTTTACTTTCTCCTCCTTTTTGTTCCAACACCCAAAACAAAATTTAGGAAATGTAATTGTATGAGTAATGTTACGAGATTATTGTCAAGATGGAAAGCTACATCTTGCAATGATATGCTATGGGAACTACAATACTATAATATGTTTAGGAAGCAGATGGATAGGCTCACCCCTTGCTTGTGTTGGTTCCTAGCTAAAGATAAAGTTAGAGGTTTTACAAGAGAAATTGAAATGGGTTCGTACTGTAAGTACGCTTCTCTAATTAGGCTCTAGCGGGTGACTTAATTTATCAATGCACCGTTGGTTGGGGTTTTGTTATAGAATGACACCTGGCTTGACTAAAGAAGAAAAAGTCAATGATCACGAAATTTTACACATAATTTTGAAGAAGATAAGCAGATAGAAGATAACAAATGTCCAAGCACAAATACTTTTTATTCAGGTACAACAATAACATAAAGGATAATACAATAACTTAGGATGAGTAAGAGATTTTTATTAAGGATTCCTAATGAATCTACTTAGTTTATTTCTACTGCTTAAGTCTCTTTTATTAGATGTTGTGAGTTATGACATTTAGGCGAATCGAGGGATGTGGTTGAGAATGTGGTTGAGAATGAATCTCATTTCTCCTTGGAGGTTGTCGACCAAGAAACTTAAGTTCTTTGGTAATGTTCACAAAACATCTTATAGGTGAGCAAAGGAAAAGGGTTGTTAAGTCCCAATGGCGAAAGAGGTGGTGGGAAGTTGAAGGGACCTGGTGTGGAGGAGGCAAGCAATTTGGGAAGGCGGAGGAGAGGAGGTAAGGAGGCATTCATTGGTTATTAACTCCGGAGTGGCGAAGCGAAAAAAGTAGAAGAGTCCATGGGAGGAAAATAGGAGGTGGCTCATTTCACAAACATTTAATGGTTTGCTAATGATGGTCGAGGAGGTGTTGGATTCGTTGTTAATTGATGGTGGAAGATCACCTAGCAATCATAGTAAAGATGCGAGGAAGATGTTGGAGTAGAGAATAAGATTCAATGGGTTCAAGGTTTAATTAGTACTGGGTGAGGTGAGCTTCGATGGTTAAGTTGGAGGGGGTGTTTGGGGGTTGGGTGGTGGCGGAAATAGTCAATGGAAGGAGGAGAGGGAAGTTGTCTTAGGAGTAAGCAAGCACTTTTCATTGGAGTTTATTGTCTGTATAGATGGGAGATGTGTGAGTGGTTATTGGAGAGGTTGGTGGGGCTCCGATGTTGTAGTTCCGATGGTGTGGTGAGAAGGAGAGAATGTTGATAGGGGAGGAGAAGAAGTTTTTGGCATGACAAAGCAACATGGCCTTAAACTAATTCTTGCGGTTCATTTAGATTGAGTTTGTTTCTTTAGCATTGTGAAGAAAGGTTTAAGACAAAGAGGTAGGAGTGAAGGAGAGAAAGAAGCAAAAAAATGGTGTTGCACTATTTTTATAGAAGTAGATCTTGGTTGGTGGACTTAACATGTTTTACTTGTTACTTTAGTTAAAATCTAATGATTAGATTATGGCAAAGGTCAACTTCTATTCTTAGAGCCTAATTGATGTGACAAGGAGGGAAAACTTGGATTTAGATTTGAAAAATTCGTATATTAATGGCTGAGAACAGGCCTGCCGGTGCTGCCGATGCTATTTTAAAAAGGGCACCGGTTTAAAATCTGAATGGCACCGGCCGACGGGCAGACAGGGTTTTTGTAGTAAGTTTTTGAGTAAAGTTTTGATATGTTGGAGGTGCAGTTTTTCTCGACTCGAAGACAGAAAAATTTGTTTTATTTTGAGAGAAAAACCCTAGGCCTCCTTTTAATGTAGCTACAATGAACGTGTTTGAAGCGACATATTGACAATGTGTTTCTTTAACGACGTTCACGAGACCAAATTTTTTTTATTTGTAATTAAAGAAGAATAAACACAAGAAAGCTTTTAGATTTAAGCGTTTGGTTCCATTAATCCAAGACCGAGTCGAAAAAGATTGAAAGGTTCTCTTTTAAGTGGTTTGGTTAGAATGTCGGCAATATTGTCTTCGAATGCAACCTTTTCGATAGAGATATTACCCTTTTGACGTTTTACACGTAGAAAATGATGACGGATTTCTTTATGCTTGAGTGCGAGGAGAGTGAAGAACGGGATTTTGCTTAAGTATATTGCTCATTGATTGTCACAATGGAACATGTACGTAATTTTAATTAACTTCATAAATATTCTAGAGTTTGTGTTTCATCCATAAGGCTTGTTGACAAGCTTTTCTGGCGGACACGTATTCAGCTTCGGTGGTTGAGATAGCCAGGGCGGTTTGTTTCTTGGACATCCATGAGGTGAGACAACAACCTACGAAGGTACATACACCACTAGTGCTTTTTTGGTCGACATAGTCTCTCGCATGGTCAGAATCGGCATAGACAATAGTCTCAAGACCGGTTCCCTTAGGATACCATAAGCCTAGGTGAGAAGTACCTTTGATATAATGGAAGATTCGTTTTACGGCTTCTTCGACGGTGAGAGTTTTAGGAGCTTCTTGGAAATCGAGCGCAAAGAATTATAATAAAACTTAGATATCAGGGCGACTAGCGGTTAGATAGAGTAAACTACCAATCATACCACAGTATTTAGTGTCGTCGATGGGTTTGCCCTCTTCGTCGCCGGTGAGTTTGGTTTCGGAGGACATATGAGTTTTGATTGGTTTGGCGTCTTCAAGACCGAATTTCTTTAAAACATTTCCTTTACTTATTTAGATTTATTGAAGAAGATTCCATTCTTCCGTTGTTTGATTTAGTAAACCAAGGGAAGGAAGAAATTCTATTCACCCTCATGCTTATACTTCATACTCATTCTTGCCATGTTTTGGAGAATCATCACCATATAGTCTTGACAAGTTGATCCGAAGATGATGTCGTCCACATAGATTTGGACAATGATGATATGTGAATCCTTTTTCTTAGTAAATAAGGTGTTATCTACTAAGCCCATGGTGTACTTATGACCAAGAAGAAAGGCTTTGAGTCGATCATACCAAGCTTTGGGTGCTTGTTTAAGATCGTAGAGAGCCTTTTTGAGTTTAAACACATGATTAGGTTTTTCAAAATCTACAAATCTCAGAGGTTGGGCTACATACACTTCTTCGTGTATAAAACCATTTAGGAAAACACTTTTGACATCCATTTGAAAGAGTTTAAAGTCATGAACACAAGCATACGCCAGAAGGATTCTTATAGTATCTATTCTTATAGTATCTAATCTTGCCACCGGGGCATAGGTTTCATCGAAGTCTATGCCTTCTTGTTGATTGTATCCTTGTGCTACAAGTCTTTCTTTGTTTCTAGACACGACACCATTTTCGTCAAGTTTGTTTTTAAAGACCCATTTTGTACCGATGATAGTTTGGTTTTTGGGAGGAGGAACAAGATACTAAACGTCATTAGTTTTAAATTGATTTAGTTCTTCTTGCATAGCCATAGTCCAACTTTCGTCTTGTATGGCTTCTTTAATGCTTTTAGGTTCTACGGAGGAGACAAAACAAAAGAAGTTTCTTTGGTTTTGAACTTGGGATCTTAGAGTTCTTTGATTAAGGTTTCTTATGACGGTTCCTAAGGGATGATCTTTAGATTCTGTGTTGTTTGGAGATTTGTTTTGTTTATATGGTTCATTTTCCGTGACTTCCAAAGTCTTTACTTTGGTTTTCTATGAGGTCGACTTCTTGAAGTCATCATCCACTAATGGAGGTGATTAGGAGGAGGAGTTCATCAAACTTAACTTTGAGAGATTCTTCGAATTTCATGTTTCTTTATTAGAGCTACATAAGTTTTATATGAGGGGAATATCCTAAGAAAAAAACACATTCGGTCGATTTCGATTCGGGGGTAAAACTTGGTAAGATAGTCTTTGGTATTTAAAATGAAACATTTACAACCAAAAACTTTGAAGTATTCTAAGTTGGGCTTTCTACCTTTGAAAAGCTCATAAGGAGTTTTTCCGAGGAAATGTCTAATAAGAATCCTATTTAGAATGTAGGTAGAGGTGTCAACAACATTACACCAAAATATTTGAGGAATTAATTGTTCATTTAGTAATGTTCTACTCATTTTTTGTAGGGTTCTATTCTTGCGTTCTACTAGCTTGTTTAATTGTGGAGTACGTGGAGCAAAAAAGTTATGAGTAATGCCATTAGCATCACAAAAAGCTTCGAATTGTACTTCATTATCAAATTCCCGACCATGATCCGTACGGATTGAAATAATGGGGCAACCCTTTTGGATTTGAATCTTTTTACTTAGAATTTCAAAATGATCAAAAGCTTCATTTTTATGTTTTAAAAATCTTGTCCAAGTGTATCTTGAATAGTCGTCAACAATGACCAAAGTGTAGAAGTTGCCTCCGTAACTTTGAACGGCCGACGGACCAAACAAGTCCATATGCAAAAGTTCTAGACATTTAGAAGTAGAAACCATGTTTTTAGCCTTATGGCTTTCATGTACTTGTTTTCCAACGTTGCAAGCGTCGCAAAAGTGTTTTTCAAAATTTAGTTTTGGTAAGTTTCTAACAAGCTCTTTAGATGATAGCGATTGTATAAGTCGCATATTGGCGTGACCCAATCTTCGATGCCATAAGGTCGAAGTATCATCTATAGAGGTTAGACAAAGGGCGTCTTTTGGTGAGTTTCCCATTTTCATAATGTAAAGGCCATTTTTCTTAATTCCTTTTCCTATGGTTATGCCGCTTTTAATTATTTCGCTACTGATATTTGCTAAAACATACATCATTTATACCCCGTAAAACGCTATAAAACGGACTAAAAATGCTAAAATATGCTTAATTATATTGCAAATATGTTTGTTTGGTATTTTTATGTCTTGCAGGTAAAAGGATTGAAAACGGAACAAAAACGGGAATTATCGGGCTCAATTTGATCAAGTTATTATTTCTCAAAGTCAAGACAGAGTCGTGGAAAGTCCCCGAGCATACCAGTAGAAAGAGCGCGAGAAAACGAGTCCAAGGGTGCCCTCGGATTTTATTGGGCCAGCATGTTACCCATTTAATAGGCCGGGCCAACTCACTATTGCAAAAGCCCATTATAAAGGATAAATCAAAATTTAATTATAAAAGATTGAGGTGGTGACGCATGCATGATGTCACCGCATGTGCGGTGTACATAAATACCACCCAGTCACATGACCGAGCACTAACCTTGTGAGAGTAAATAACAATAGGACACGTGGCTATGACATATTCCTTCAATTCAATTCATTCTTACAATATCAAAAGTGATCCAACAGCCTATATTTCTTGCGTTAGAATGAGGCTTTATAAATGGACACATGGCACCTCGTTACCGGTTGGATCATTCTTAATATTTCAAACTTTAAAAAAAAATCATATTCACTTTGCATCTACTCTTTCTCAGGCCCTGTTCAGTTTGTTGGTCCAAACTCTGATGTTATCAACCACACACTGCAATTGGAGCTTGGAGTGCAAGCATAGGTGTCGTGACGGATCTTCGAATTCATACCAAGAAATTAAAATTTTGACATGCCATTTTTTAGCTGAGAGAACAGAACCAATAATCTGTCTTGGGTATAGTTTCTCAAGATAACACGTAGTATGCTTTCTATAGAACTTTTTTCAACTATTTTTAACATTTATAGAACATGATTAGTGAATCAAATAACTCAAAGGGAGTTGTCATATATGTTCGAGTACTGCTAATGCTGAATTTTTTATTTTTTATTTTGAATTGTCTGCAATATGCAAATAATGAAGACTATATTAACTCTGACAGATAAAGCGACATTACGTTGTAATTATAGTGGTTTATCTGTTCGAGCACTTCGTTACAGTGGTGTATTGAATTGGCAAAGAGTAAAAGTTGTTTGATAATGGATGCTGGACAGCAACAAAAGCTTTTTACTCACCCTTAAAGAGTAAAAGTTGTTTGAATTGGCAAAGAGTAAAATTTGAAAGTTGTTTGATAATTGTTTGGTTCTAAAGATGACATGCATTGGGCCCACTGAAACCCCTATCTTCCTGGGTCATGTAATCCCAGGTACACATGCTGGGTTTTGAAAATGAATATATCATTTGCCTTCTAGGAAAGCGTGTATTATACTCTTAGCCACACATTGATAGTTTTTTTATTATAAAAAAAAGAGTAAACTGCAAAAATCATCCTTGTGGTTTGTAGTTCGTGGCACTAATCATCCCTAGCCGATACTATTGGCACTAATCATCCCTGAGTGGCCAAATGTTCAGCAAAAATCATCCTTATTGGGATGATTTTTGCAAAAAGTTTTAAAAAAAGTTTTGCAAAAATCATCCCTCTAGGGATGATTTTTGCCGAACGTTTCACCACTAAGGATGATTAGTGCTAATAGTATCGGCTAAGGATGATTAATGTCACGAACTACAAACCAAAGGGATGATTTTTGCAGTTTACTCTAAAAAAAATATTTCAACACTATATTTCGTTAAATGGTCTTTTGAGTGATTCATTTTTAGCCTTTAGATGTTTGTTTTTGTTAATAATTCTAAGACTAATTTGACAAAGTTTGTCATACTCATTTTGCCTAGATTCATTATCTAAAGATGAACTACTATAGTAAAGATTATCGGATAGTACCTTGCTTGAGTGAGCATGAGGACAATCTCTCTTTCTTTGAGTCATCTCCACTATCGCTCCATCTTCCGACAAACGAATGCCTTTGATCACCAGAGAGTTTTTGGGGCAATATCACTAATGAAGTGATTTGGATCACACACTTGAGCATCTTAGATCTTTCCTTTTTATCTTCCTTGATTTTTTGGAAGTTCTTTTTGTCGTCATAGGGTTGTCGGACAAACTTGCCTCTTCTTCTAAAGAATTTCTTAAAATCCCTTACGGCCATTGCATATTCCTCATCATTGCTATCCGAGGAAGATGCATCATCATCACTCAAGACTTGTCTTGCTTTAAGTGCGAGTGACTTGTACTTTTCTTTCTTGTTCTTTGCAATCTCCAAGTCCTTCTCAAGAACTACCTCATAGACTTTGAGGTTGCCAACAAGTTCGTCTAGAGATAGCTTTGACAAGTCTTTAGATTCCTCTATCGCCGTTACCTTTGGTCGCCATTCTCGTGATGGGAGAGCCCTCAAGAATTTATTACTTGGTTACGGACTTGAAAAGATTCATTTATTGCTTTAAGAGATAGTAATAATGGTATTAAATCTAGAAAAGGCAACAATCAATGGCTTTCATCGTCGGTAATTGTGAAACTCCTATATTTTTAAACTAAAGATCTATTTTATGATCTTTACATTGTTTGTTACATTGATGACGTAGTTATTAAACGAATCACAAATATTTTGAGCCGTGTAAACATGAATAATTCTTTCATATTCCTTTTTAGTAATAGCATTCTATATAAAAACCATGTTAGCTTCCTCTTTTTTGCGAAAGCATTTTCTTTTGATTTTCATCAAAGTTTTTCATATGTGTAAACAACATCCTTTGCCATCATTGTCTTTGATGGTAGGTTTGTAGTTACCATAGCATTGATATACAAAAATCAATTATCCTTAGACTTCACGTAAAGTTTCAAAAATGGTTTTTTCCAAATATATAAAACAATTTGCCTCGAAAGAAGAGGTGGTCGTTGCATAGATTGACCTTCTTTGTAGTTTTTTGAATCCATAATCGTTTAAAGATTTAAAATACAATTTATTTTAAAACTTTGGTAACCTAGCTCTTGATGCCAATTATGGAAAACTAGAAGGGGGGGGTTGAATAGTTTTCTAAAATATTTGGCCTTTTAAAACTTGTTGAACACTTTGAAACTTTTATTGAAGTGATCTAAATATTAATGTTTGATAATTAAGAAGTAAGAGATGTAAGAGTAAAGAGAAGATAGAGTGTAGAAAGAGTTCATCGGGACACAAGTATTTATAGTGGTTCAGCTACAAGGACACCTTCCTTGCCCTACTCCACTCCCCGAGTCACCTACTCGAGAGTTTGTTAAACACTAGTCACCGAGCTCCTTTCACTTGGCAAATAAAAACAAAAACAAAAAAAAAAAAAGAAGCTCCTTCACAACGATGGTACACTTCTATAGGTTACAAAGATGATCACTGAATTTCTCACACACGAGAATCGATAATAACACAACTACACTTGATGTACAACTAACAATACAACAATAAATCATAGCAAGATGATCTCTTAAATGAAGTAAGAAGGATCAAGATCAAGACACTTTTGAGGCGTGCTTGAAACTTTCGCGTATTTATCAATTCCTTTCTTGAAGTGAATTACCTATACAAGATTTAGAAAGAGATGCTAGAGAGATAGAGAGATCTGTTGATTAGAGAGAAGATTAGATGAGAAAGGTGTGTTAAAACATGAGAAATGGCTTGGTATTTATAGCCAAAAGTTTTACTGTAGGCCGGTTCTTCCGGTGCTGTTGACAGAGGGCACCGGCTTGCAAAACAAAGAGCACCGGCATACAGTAACTAAATCCGGATTTTGATTTGCAAAATCTTGAGATATCTTGTGTAATCTTATAAGATTTTCCTTGGATTTGCTGCATTTGATTATATGCTAAATGAAGTAATTAAATTAATAAGTGTAAGATGATTTTGTGTAAAGTTAGGGTTTAAAAAGATTTGTGCACTTTTTCAAGTTGCATGTGCTTTTATACAAAGTTAGGAGATAGTAAAGAAATCATGTTTTAAGAAAATAAGAGGTTTGAGAAAAATGGTTTGTTATATTTTGTCATTAATAAAACCTTAGCCTAAGTTGATTGTAGAAACGGTTTGTTTAAAAACCGGTTTATTTGTATTAACAGGTAGCTACATCCTTTTCTACACGTGGCTACCCATACATGTCTCTAAGGTTATAGTACGTCTTATCCGCTCCTGGATGTACCAAGTACCTTGATGCATGGGCCTCATCCATTACACTTCCTACCAATAGAACCCAAATTCGATCCATAAAGTACAAACTCTCGTCTCCTTTTCTTTCCATCTGTTGATCTAAACCATGTAGCCTTTCTGCGAGTACGTTCTCTTGCTTGAACGCCTCACTTTGGGCTGCCAGTATCATTCCTCTTACTCCATACTGAATGGTCATAGCCATCGCTCGAACACGTCTAGGTTTCACTCGTTCCTTCCTACTTAACGCATCAGTCACCACATTTGCCTTACCTGGATGGTAGCGAATTTCATACTCATACTCACTATACAATTTAATCCATAAGGTACTAACCATCATCTGCCCTCTTTTCCATTTGTTGGTCCATGTCACGCAGCATTTCTGCTGGCGCGTTCTCTACCTTGGACGTCTCACTTGGGGTAGTCAATATCTTGTTCTTAACACTTGACTGGATAGTCATAGACATTGCTCTTACTCGTCTTAGTTTCACTCTCCCTTTCTTCTCAACGCATCAACCACTACATTCGCTTTATCGGAGCCTTACACAAATCATTCTTCAAAGTCTAGAAAGCCTCTTCTTGTTCTGCGCCTCTCTCATACTTCTGATTCCTCTTAGTTAGGGAAGTAAGGGGGTTTAACAATCTTAAAAAAATATTTGCGATAAACGTCGGTAGTAACCTGCTAATCCTAATAATAATCATCCAATTCCTCACTGCCTCACTCTTACTCGGGTCCACGTGAATACGTTATGGTTGACCACGTGACCAAGAAAATGCACTTCTTCTAACCAAAACTCACACTTAGAAAACTTAGTATACAGCTTCTCCTTCCTTAGTGACTCCAACACTAACTTCAAATAAACTTCATGTTCCTCCTTCGACTTTGAGTAGGTCAGAATATCATCAATGAATACAATGACAAACCTACCTAAGTACGGTTAGCAACCCGGTTCATTAAGTCCATGAAAACCGTTGGTGAATTAGTTAACCCAAAAGGCATAATCGTAGACTCAAAATGTCCGTATCTCGTTCGAAATACGGTCTTTGGAATGGCATCCTCATGCACTCGTAGCTGATGATAACCTGACCAAAAATCTATCTTTAAGAAAATACACGCTCCTTATAACTGATCAAACAAGTCATCAATCCTAGGGAGTGGATAACGGTTTTTAACAGTTAATTGGTTCAACTCCTTATGATCAATACACATGCGAAAAGAACCATCCTTCTTCTTAATGAATAACACCGGTGCTCCCAACGGAAAATGAATAGGTCATATGAAACCCTTGTCTTCTAACTCTTGAAGTTGTTCAGACAATTCTTGCATTTCCGAGGGTGCTAGACGATATGGAGACTTTAACATTTACGTGCTTAGATAAATGTTCGAAGCATTTAACATTGACACGGGTGTGTAAATGATTTCGAGCGAGCGTTTCAAATAGTTTCTAAACATGTCATTTCTAAGTTTCTTTATTAATTGTGCTTATGTGGCAAATGTCAGTACATTAACCCGGACTTTCAAATAAGGAAGGTTTATAACTTATCCTTCTCAACGAGAAAATTAACGTTTCGCGGTCTTGAGCTGTTCTTACAGGACAGAAAAAGGAAAGTGTACGTTTCAGTGCGCTTACCCTTAACGTTAGAAGAGAAGTCCTCTAACATTGTTTTCAAAAAGTTTTGTCACCACACATTTTTAAGAGATTTTAGATGAAATCATTAATTCTTTCAAAAATGTGTGTTCAACACTCAACCGTCATAACGTAGTTTCAATAGACAACAATTTTTTCAATTGGTCTATTTTTGAGGGGGAGTTTTTCGAAAAAAACTTTTAATGTTCTTGGTACAATCATAACGTCCATTTTATGTATTCAAAAACATTATCAAAATGCTCCATACCATTTCATGCTGACCATATTTTCTCCACAGATTTTACAAGACATTTTTAAGCACAAGGTATTTTCAAAATCTAAGTGTTTAGTATTTAAATTAAGGGGAGGGCAAAATGTAATAAAATATATCTTTTCGATCATTGTGCTGAAAAAGGAAAAGGTTTATGGTGCGATCTTATACCCAACAACATCTAATTTCACGACGTTTCTGAAGTCTTAACGGTGGTTAGGTTAGGAATCAATCTATGATCAACCAAGAACGGAGGAATTACCAAGGATAATCCAAAGTTAGAAATAGTAGTCCTAGGTATGATTGGAGACGAATGATATGGGAATATGAGCTTAAGATTGAGCTACACTGGAAACAATCACAACATGTGTTAGTATTGGAACGTCCTGGTAAGCATTGAAGGCGTTGAAGAATGAAAAAGAAAATGTATGGATAATGGGGTTCTAATAAAGAAGCCTCCACACAACTTAAGGCAGAAAAAACCGGGTCAATACATATGCTAGTCAGAATCATCATTGTTTGCTTGATCATGAAAACGACATTCATGGTCACAAGTGATGCAATGCTCAAACCCTTCTCGCATTCGGGTTTCTCTCAACAGAAACTAGTCTCATTTGGCACGGAGATACAACACTTTATCTATTGACATTCTTCATTCCGAGAGTGTTGATATTTGATAGGTGGGCAATCTACTCCAGCCTTCGAGTGTACTAAACCAAGTGCACTAATCGGAGTTCTTAGAGCAAGAGATCAATAATATCTCGCCCTAGGACAAAATTCCATTTCAAACATTGTTGAACATCATCAGGTTCACAAGCTGTTATCAAGCAGTCTACGCTAAATCTTTGTGATTATTTGCCAGACTTTCCGAGTGTTTACCTTAATGTCATTCACAATGAAGGTGGAAATCCTGCTTGAGCCAGCATCAACATGCTCTTGGTAGGTGTACTTGCGAGATTCTCCCATATGAATAAACTTGTGACAACTGGATACGAATTTGGTTCCAGTAATTGAATTGAGGTTGATGAATTTTGATTAAAACATGACACTTCTCGATGTGTTAATAAAACTCTTTACACGAGTGGACAGGTCGATGATTTTCAATTCATTTTCTCGTTTATCACTCACTCCGTAAACTTCCAGGTCAACGGTGGTTGACGGCAACTCAATCACATTCAAATGCTCAATCTACGAAGACATATATCTAGAAAGTTCAGATTTAAAGATAAAGATTCCGCAAACTTGATTTGATGCTTTCAAGATATACAAAGTATGAGCATGTTGGTCTCGAGAAAACAAAAGATCGCGCAAGTAAGATGGCAAAGACGATAACGACCTGACAAAGCTCAAAGTCAAGATCGCAAAGCATGATGGGAACAAGCTTACAACGAAGTCATAGACCAAGAACACTCGAGCTTAACGACAAAAGCATCTTCACTGATCTCATGAAGGAGTTTCATCAATGATACTCACTCTCACTTCGGGGGAGATTGTTAGCCTCAATTTTATTGAGTCAATAAAGGAAGCTCGTTCCCGTGTTCAAGACCTCACTTCGGGGGAGATTGTTAGCCTCAATTTATTGAGTCGAACAAGGAAGCTCGGTCACTCTACGATGGAGCTTCGGTCTTTAATTAGTTAATGTTGTAATAAAATATTATCGGGAATCGGGCTCGATAGTTAATCTAATATTGTATATGTTTCGGGTTTAATCCCAAGCAAAACCCGAGCCCGAGTCCTAGTTAAATATCCCGCGCGTCACATTAAATGTGTAGGGGTATATATATAGATATTTTCCTTTTGAAAATATCTAATCTCATCTCTCACAAATATCTTTTTTTTCTAAATCTCTTTCTCAGTTTCTCTCATCTCTCTCTCTTATTTCTCTCTCAAAAACTATAATCTTTCTTTATCTCTTTTCTTAGTTCTTGATCCGTGTTGTGATTTATGAAGTGATGTATTAATCGGGTTCTATAGTTTCCACTTAGATAACCTCTTTTTGAGTTTGTCGATCGTCACATCCCAAGCCTTGATCAAAGACATATTGCCACCAACCAGAATACCCAAGTATTTGAAAGGGGGCTTCATGATCGAACATCAAAGTGACATAGCAGCCGCGGAAACAATAGAGTCAGGAATTCCAACACCAAGAAGATGACTTTTCTTGATATTTATCGACAGCCCTGAAAGCAAAGAGAAGCAACTAAGAATATTCATGATACCTTTTAAGTTATTATGGGACCATTCACCAATAAACACCGGGTCATCTGCATAGAATAAATGGGAAATCGTAAGAGAATAACTGATCCCAATTCTGTAAATTCCCGCTTTCAACCCGCACAGAGAAAAAGAGAGGTGATTATTTTAAAGGTGAAGAGACTCCATTAATCAGGATAAATATGATGGGAGCCAAAAGATCCCCTTTGTTTTCAACCCTCGATTAATAATTTGGAACTCGAAATGTCGGGTTCCATTGAATAAAATAGACGCCCTTTCTAGAATTTTTAAACTATACGAATCCATGATCGACCATTTAGGACCAAAACCAAAAAGTCTCAGGAATCAATCTAAAATAACCTCACTAATAGAATCATACGCTTAGCATAAAATCAACCTTAAACAATCATTCGCCTGTTGATTTTTTAATTTGCAACGAGATAAGATCTCATTAATAATAAAAGGAAACAACTCGTTCAAGAATCTGCCAATTCGGAAGGACGGCTGTCTGAAAATCCAAAATAAGAACAAGGATGATCGAAGCGAAAGGCGTGTAGCGGGTCTTAGTGACAAACTTTTGTTACAGCTCCCAATTAAGCTAATGGGACGTAACTACTAACTACTTTCGGATCTAAAATTAAACCTTCGGAATAAGAGCCACTAAAGAGAATTATTACCCAATGGCAACGATCCATACTCAAAGATACATCTAACAGCCAATACAAAAAATCAGGCCCAAACAATCAACCCCAAAACTTAGCGAAAAAACTCTCGAACGTAAATCCAATCAGGCCCAGGGGTTTTTGTCATCACCACATCCCAACAGCTGAACGAATTTTCATCTCTAGAAATCGGAGATTTCTAATTCGGTGAGACCTGATAACGTGTAAGCCGATTAGGAAAGGTAAAATTAAGACTACCTCTACTAGTACCCGGATCTTGAAATCTGGCAGCAAAGTGGTTGCGAAATTCATCTTTAATACGGCTAGGATCAACCACCCAATCACCGTCAACCATAACGCCTTTGACTGAAAGATTGGCACGTTTTTTATATAGCACTTCTTCTCGAAAAGTTTCATTATGTAATTTCGTCCAGGACTCTCAAAGATTTAATAAATTTAATGACGGCCACTAACAAAAAAATTTCATTAAAACATAGCTCTCACATTTAAACGCTCACGTTTTCTTCAAAAAAAGAAAAGAAAAGAAGAGAACGGAGATCGACGTGAAAGGCCGATCCCCTGACACCAAGCGATGCCAATCCCCCTTGTGATGCTCAAAGCCGAGCCCATAAGAACTACTCTAATCATATTCATGTTTCCTATAAATCTGATAACTTTTATGCTCCTAAAATACTGTTTATAATGATTTTTATAGAAATCAGTACCATGAGTTCTAACAATACAAATATCACATGAAATCTAGTTCAAGAATGGTGCGAATATAAAAGTATAAGATGATAGGATTTAGGGGTTAGTTGCGTATGATACAAAAAACATGATGAACTTCAAAACCTCGCTCTATGCAAAGTGATGTCAGTGGCTTTCAGTCAAAGTCAAACATACTCACATTTTAGATGTCAGAAAATGGGATGGGATGCTATGCTTTACTTCATTATGTGGTCCACTTGTATTTTACACTTAAATGCTAAAAGATATGCATATCACTCTTCTAATTATGTTCCCATATTTTAAGTAAGTATTTATTTTTTATTTTATACGTTTTAAAATAAGAATTTTCTAACTTGTGTCATGGAGGCATGGTTTTAGGAACATTAATTGAACATAACTATTTCTTAAAATAAATTCATTTCCATAAAAAGTATTGTTAAACTTGGAAAATAAAAGAGATTTTAGAAATTAATAATATATAATAAATTCAAATATTGGTGATAATGTTTCATTAAATGTATTTAAACATTTATACCACCATGACACATGTGTAGATAATCCCTTTAAAATAAATGCCTATTTCTTACCAAAAAATAAGCTATGATACCATTAAAAACCCAGCCCTAAGAGGAGGCCGAGCCAAAGCAACAAACTATATATACAAGGATCCAAACAGAAGTCAAAACAAGACGAACCCACGAAACTAAATACAATTACAAAATATATCAAAGGGCCGAGAGTACAACGAGCAACGATTCAAGTTTTGGTAAAATAAATGTCCATTTTATATTTCAGTTAGTGAAAAAGGATTTTAGTGAGTAAAAATGATATTTGATTAGTTAGAGAATGTAGTAGTAAAAAATGTTTGTACTTTGTTGCAAATGAAGTAAACATTTATTATAAAACGAAAAAATATTTAGCACATAATTTTTTTTTAACAAAAGTAATTATGTAATAGTGAAAACCTAACCAGAAACTAGGAAATAGTTTAGCAATCGAAGAAAAATAGTTTAGCATCCTTTGAGATAAGGCTCTCCCATGGTTGTTAAGATCCCGATCTTGATCTTAGGATCTTACGATTTTACAATACTGCAAAGCAAAAATGATCCAGATCCTACATAGGATATTTGCAAGCATAGGATCTTATAGGATCCCGATTTTGACTATAGGATTTTAAGATCTACTCCGATCTGATCTTACATTTTTTTCGAACCACAAACTAAAAAACTACAAATTTATGGTTTGTGTTTCGGAGAATTTTAAAAACAACATGTTAATCTTCTTAGACATTTCATAATCATAATTTAGGACAATATTTCTATAAAACATTCATTTAACTTTGAAACATCATCATTATAATTTGTTGTTGATGATATATTATATAATATATTGCATTATATTATTAATATCACAATAGACTGTTAAAGACAATGTCATTTTAGTTAGGATCTTCCGATCCCGATCCGACTTTTACGATTCTCGATCTTGCAAAAGACGAAAATGACCAAAGTAGGATTCTCTATCTGGAAAACCTTTCCTACCATATAATTTGGTTCAGTTCGGTACTTACTTGTTAAAAATCGTTAATTGAAAATATTTGATGGATAAAAGGTTATGTAGTTCGAGTCTCGGCTTTTGTCTACTACAGTTACTGCCTCACTGGGACAGAAGAGTTGCCAGAGATATTTCTTGTGGGATGAACAATGGCTTGTGCCAAAAGACACCCAGAGTCAGAGTGTTCTCGTCAATTCACATTTTTTATGTATAGGGCCTTCCTTTAATATTTTATATAAACAAAACGATGTCGTTCTTGAATACCCGAGGATCCAAATATCTTCATTAACCGGAATATGGAAAACTGGTCGAATGAATATCGAATCACACGTTGTACACTCGGTTAAGCTTGAGAGAGTAAAAGAGAGGAAGACAAGTTTTCACAATTTTTCAAATTTTATAAAGAAAAATAAATGGCGGGAAAGTTGAAGTTTACAAGCCCTTAACCTTATCATAAGATGGGATGAGGATTTTATAGGAGGATTAGCATCCTTTCTTTATTTTATACTATTGCGAATTAGTCTTTAGACTTTGATATGTAAGTTTATTTAAAACTCTAGCTTACTTATCCTTATTACAAATACTATTTATAATTCATAAAATAAAAGCTTAAACATTAAATAAAATTAATAAATCCGTTAAAAAGTATTCATAATCGACATTTTTACAACTCTAACAATCTCCCCCCAAGGGTCGATTATCTTAGGTGATTCCTTCTTGATCCTAGTGGTCTTCTATTCACATACATCTCCTAACGTCTCATCTAATCCCGATGCTTCAAACATTCTCTAATGTCTTCTTCAATAGATATTGTAAGTACTTCAATCATCAGCATTCACTGGGTACTTGGTGTCAATTGTCCATACTTTACATCTTTGGAATGCTTTTCCAATCCTTTCAAAACCCCTTGCATCACAGAACTTATGAATCTCTTTATGAATCATCACTCTCTTTTCCCCCTTACTGTTTTCATAAATCATACCAACAACAGGTTCAGAGGTGATGGTGAACAGTTCTTCTTTCTCAATGCCAAGAAATGTGATTGTTAGAGCAGTGAGGTTGACTTTCTGTTGGTAACTCTCCATGCCAAGCTAGAAATCATAAAACTCTTTCCCAGATGCGATAGCTCTGATAAAAACAACAATGATTCTAATAACCCAGTTTCTCTGTAATCCTTCACATTATCATTAATGCACAACAAATACAATCTCTCAAGTCATTCTTGTTGGTGATACTTATAGTCTGGTTCGGTGATTGGATGAATGTTCTATTAGCTCTTCTCACTATGATCTCTGTTATGAACTTGTGTTCATGACCCAATTCATATGTTGTTATGATGATTTCAAGGATCTTTGACTCTGAGTAAACTTCATGAGGATTGTCTCTTAGATGTTTCTGCCTTCTAATGTGATCTTGCTTTGCCGTTATTCTTCCAATGTTTAACACCATATCGAGCATAAACATTAACTTCTAAGATGTTTAATTACCATCATGATGTTCGTTTCTTCAATATCATCATTGAAAAACCAGGAAATGCAGGATACTTGTGTAATGATAAAATATACTTCTTTGGACCTAAGTTTCAAGTAGAATAGGTCTTGATTCAACAGAGTCATTGGTGGAACTTTTGGATCTTTTTGACAACTCCAGCATGAAAAAACTGGGGCTTTTCTCTCCCCCCCCCCCCTCGTTGGAGTGATAGAATCAACTTATTTCATGCTTTCCTAGACAAATTTGGACTTTGAGATAGTTTTGCATTTGATCAACTTGTTACTGATGCACTTCTCCTGAATTTCGGGGGGCATATTTATCTCAACATTCATTACAGCCTTTTGCAGTTTAGCTTCATCAAATCTCTCATGACATATCTTTAATTGTTCATTTTGGTGTACTTTATCATCAGGGACTTCATCATCATCTGTTCCAACATCTTCCATCCAAGCATCAAATTCATCTAATTATTCTTGAGTACATGAGCATGACGGATTTGGCTCTTGTTTCATAACTTGTCCAGATGATGATTCTCCTAAAGAATATGTTCTATGCTCAGACGTTTTATGTCTCTTCGCACTATTCTCCCCCTCGGGATGAGCATCATCATCTTGATAATCGTCAATGATTCTCTTGGGCGAATGGCAAATTATGGTTCCGACAAGCCTTTGTCGGCAGTTTGTAATCTTCTCAAAAATTTGATCTTCTGGAGACAAACCAAATGGCTAGATCAACATTACCGAAGTTGTTCATCATCTCTCTATCACTTAGGTAACGGTGGGCTGAAGATCTGAGCATTAGCTTTTCATTTTGTATTGGATAATGAACCATGAAGGATGTTAATTGTATATATATCCCGCAATAATTGAATAAACCTGTGGAGGGGTATTGATTATAAATTGCATAGTTCAACCTCGAAATAACCTAAGCACGAAGATTATCGTGTTCCTTATGAATGGCCTTAGGAATCATTGCTGCTACTTCATAGCTTGATTCTTTTGTCTTTCCTATAATAACCTACAGATAAACTTACTGGTTATAGTCGCCTTAGCAATCGTATTGACTTCTTTGTTAACCATTAAAGGAATCATTTACTTTAAAGCTTCGTATAGCATTGCGGAAAGCTAGCTGAAGTTTTTATTAAGCATGGATGTTTTTGTTAAATGTCCAAACAACAAACCATAACAACCACCTATCTGATGAATAAATCTCTTGCATCATCTAAAACGTCATGTTTTAGGTTTTGGTGAAGATGATTAAGGTGTGGATGATGAAGGTGTAGGATCATTAACCGTCAATTCCTAGAGTTTCTCCTTATGTGCAGATGAAGGAGCGTCTTCAGTAATGACCATTACTTCCTGGAGTGTCTCCTTATCCGTAGATAAAGGAGCAATATGAGTCCTAGGGGATCTAATGGGTGTGGGAGGAGGTGAACTCCTAGTCTCCTCTATACCATTTCCCTTTACTCTCCTCCTTAGCTCAAACTCATCTCCAGCTGACTCTTCCTCTTCTTCATTAGCAGTAACAATTACCAGATCAACATCATTCTTTACATCCGGACTTTCCTTATAACTCCCGGGATCTATCTTAGTAATGGGGTCTTCTTGATTATTTAAAATATCACTCATAAAGTTATCCACATCAACATTCTCAGTTTCGTCCAACAAATGATTTAACTATTCATCCACCATATGCTCTTTGACTTGTTCAACATTCTGTTGAGCTTCTAGGTCATCAAGACTTTGTTTTGTAGCAATACTTATTTGTTTTTCCTCTTCCAAATTTATAAGATCAACCTCAGCAACTATTGGAATTGGTGTTTCAGGATCTTGTCGTCTTGGCACGCGAAATCTAATTACAGTAGATTTGCATGGAGCACTCGATTCTCCTTTAGTAGTAACATGGTTAGGTGACTTAAGGGCGCTAGGTGTCCTATGTATTCCTTGGGTAGACTCAATCGGTTGTGATTGAGTCGTAGGAACATCTACCCGAAACACTGCATCAGACATCTTGTAATGATTAGTAAGCTTCATTGCCTCTATCAACATCCAGTCACGAAGCTTCATTCTTCCTTCATCCTTATTCTTCCCAGAGTTGAATATGTTTTTGACAAGATTATCATTTTTAACTATGTGATAGTTATCATGAACTCCACATGAAATAACTAGATTCTCAGTCATGTAGTAATCAATGATGATCTTTGTAAATCTTGGGTAAGGAATCAAATTTATTGGATGCATGAGAGAATAGTATAAACCTTCTTAGAGAATTTCAACGTAGTCTACATGCACGTTGTTGATAAAGCAATAAAGCAGTTGCATTATCTGAACCGGTGGTTGATCATGCCCTATGGCTCGAGTGGTCAAGCATCGTGCAAAGATCTTACAGAGTGTTTGCCACGGCTGTGGGAGTCCTTTTGACAAAAAATTTAATGGAGATCGTAATGGCAGTTTAAAACCAAGATTATGACGAAAGAATTAAACCATTTGACCAAAAGTGGGAGGATCAATAAATCCAGCATGATTGTTATATGTAGCTTGAGGCAATTGGAAAATGCGTCTGAAGTCTACTCCATTTATTTTCAGTGCCTTAGTACCAAGAAAGAACTTGAACCGGTACTTTGATCTGTCTTTCTTCAAAGTATGCCAGAACTGAGATATATAAATCCAAGGTACTTAAGCAGACCCAGCTACACTTAATTTAAAGAGAATGTTTGCAAGGATCTTGATTTCATTAGGGCATTATGGATTAACAGATCAAAATTCTTGTTTTCATCCATGAGTTCAAATCGCTTATTGGGTGGACACAGTTGATCTTGAGGAGCATCTCTTTGTTGTTGTGGTTGTGCCATGATGAATTCTAAATGAGTGACAATAAGGTGTTAGATTAAAAAAAATTCATAAATAACATTTGTCTCTATTTCCGCTCTGTCTGTTATATGTTCTGACAATTCTTTTTGAACATATTTTTGAATCAGTTTCTTTCTCATGTGCTTATTTCTTGCTTTTTCGAGCACATGTCATACGCTTTATTCGTATTATTCTTTTGGTTTCACTTTTTGTGTGTTCTGGCAATTCTTTTTTGAACACACTTTTGATTTGCTTTTTCGCCTATGGCTTTTATCTCTTTTTCTGTTTAGAAATTCCTCACTTATTAAATATTTTTGTAATGATACTCTTTCAAGAATTATGAGAATAACCTCTGATTTTGAATAGGACACTGATTTGAGAAATTCAAGAGTTATCAATCATATTCTAAAATCTTTGTTTGTGAAAGAGTACCATCTTGACACAATACAAAAAAGGAGATTTCACTAAAAATCACTTTGTTGAAGTTTTCAAAGACTTGTTTGAAAGAGAAATATAACTATAACTCAAAATTCTCTTTATACATCAATTGAATGTTCACTAAGAAACTACCACATTCTGAACTTTAGATAACGGTCAAAACCGGATGAAACTTATACCTTGTCAAGGTGAATAAGTATTTACCACAATCAACTCATTCAGAAAACTGTCGAAACCGGATGTATCTTAGACCACTTAAACAATTGTGTATAAAAGAGTTTAAAACAAGCTATATTGATCATTAAATCCTTTCAATTTGACTTTTCTTCTTTTGAAATATTTTTGAAAAACTTTTTGTGATTATGAACGGTAAATCACATGAGATACTGATCCTTTACAAACATTCGAGCTTTCCAAGACTACATTCAGATTATATTTACTACAACGCACAATAATCCATAAAGCCCAAATTTTAGCCCAAAATTTCAATTTCACATTATCGAAATTTAACTTTTGATATTTAACTTGACGAATTTCACCTTTGACCATTTGACTGTCGAAATTGGTCAGTCAATGTGTTGACTGTCGAAATTGACAAGATCGAAATTTAACTTCATATCGAACACGTTTTGCACTATCAAAATTAGTCCATTGTGTCAAAAAGTATCTGTGGTATATCATAAATCATAACATGGTGACGATTCTTAGACTTGGCTAGTTTCTAGAGAGAGAAACACATGAGAGGAT
>BQNB010052424.1:0-40498 GCA_026074375.1 Tanacetum coccineum
TACATACATACATACATATACATACATACATACATACATATACATACATACATACATACATATACATACATACATACATATATATAGATACATACATACATATATATATATATATATACATACATACATATGTATATATACATACATACATATACATATACATATACACATATATATATATATACATATATATATATATATATATATACATATATATATATATACTCATAATATCCTTTAAAAACAATCACATTGTTATAAGATAACACAGTAAGTAAAGAGTTTGTAGACAAGCATGTATTCCCCCTCGCGGGTTTATAAACATTTAAAAGATTGAAAAGCGAGGTTATGAACTCACCTCGATAATGAAGAACGATCGACAGATAGGCATCTAATATGCACAACACGAACGGAAGATGAAGCGGCTCGATCAAGAATTTGCAACTAATCTTAACAGCTAAGATCCACTAGCCTAGGATAATATATTTGGGTTTCCCGCTGAATGGTTACATCAACACGTCACGTTGAATAAAGATTCAGATTTAATGTTGTAATGGTTTGGTGGTTGGTTAAATAAATAAATTGAAAATATACGCTAAGTGTGTAATATATATTCTTTATATATTACATATGAAAAATAACCCTTATATAATTCCTACCGTGAATTATATAACAAAGACAATCAATCCAAAGATTAATGAAAAGTATAATATACCTTGCAGGTATTATATAATAAGTGTGAATAATTAATTAAACCAATTAGTTTGACAACCATTTAATTAATGAAAAGGCTTTGTACAAAGGTTGACACATGTCTTAACGTTATGAATTAATCAAACCATGTTTGTAACAGTTTATAACCATTATAAAATATAAATTAATATTTTATAAATCATGTTTCGTTTCATCGACGGGTCGTGTCTAAATAGTTATCTCATTGTAAAAATATAGTTTTCGTCCGTTGTCAGGTTATGATGTAGTTATATTTTGATATATCTTTAAAATATAACATAGTCCTTTTATCGGTTTCTAAAAAGGATAGCAGTTTTAGTGAACCATTAATAATTATGGAAATTTATATAAAATTTCATCATGACTTTCCTGTTTATATAACGTTTTGAACGACTTTGTTGCAAATCCACTTTCCTAATTTAATTTAATAGAAATCATTTTAACAATTCAAGGGTGTTTATTAATTATCGTTTAATAAATATTATTTCCATATTGTAACTTCGTTAAGGTGCATAGATTTTATATTCGTCCCAGGTCTAATTATAATGTATCCGAAAAATAATAATTAGCCATTTATTTAACCATTAACCACCGGTTCCGATTATAATATTTATATCAAATCTTTGGTATTATTTTTATTAGTGGTGGTAATATATACCAAACGAACCCTTGTTGATCATCACTAACAAAACGTACCCTAACGGCTGTCACGGCAGCCAAAAAGCACCCTTGTGTCAATCCTGCTACCCCAAACGCACCCTTATTGTGTAAATAAACCAAACACGCCCTATGTTCTTTTCTACCAAGCCAAACACCCCTTTTTCGGCTTTCTGTACACCCAAACGTACCCGCTGTGGTTCTGACCCGCGAACCAAACACACCCTTATGTACCCGGCTGTTTCGCTGCCAAACACCGAAATAAAACAAAAAAAACCCCCGCACGCTGTTACGCTGCCAAAAACCCGACAATCCTGACCGGTGTTTCGCTGCCAAACGCACCAATGTGGCCAACACCGAAACAAATTAACACCATTTTCCGTTTATCCCTTAAGAAACAAAACACACCCCTTGGTGGCGGCTGATAAGCCAAATGCACCCTTATTTCGTTTGCACAGCCAAACGCACCCTAATTGGGTGGCTGACCCGCACCCGAACGCACCCTTGTGGTGCCGAAATCCAACCAACGCAGCCCTGTTGTCATTGTACAAAACCAAACGCACCCTAGGGTTGATAATAACCAAAAACAAACATTCCCTTGTGGCTGTGACCACCCCAAACGCACCCTATTGGGTGGCTGCCACCCAAACGCACCCCTAGGGGTGGCGGCACAGCAAACCGACGCACCCTTGGGTGGTGATAAAACAGACCGAACAAAACACCCCTCGGTGGTGGTTTTATAAACCATGCGCACCCTTCATGGTGCTGAGGTGGCGGCTGGCGGTTGATGACGATGGAGGATGGGATGGTGAGGTCACACACTCTGTGGTACATAGCGGGCAGTGGGCGGTTTGGTGGGTGAAGGTGGAGTGGCATCGGTGGAGAGTGCATAGCTGATGTATGGTCCAAATGTATGATGATGGTGGTGGTTGTGGGGCTGTCGTAGGACAACAACCGAGAGGGGGGGCTGGCAGCTGGTGGTGGCGGCGTGATGTTGGTGATGGGGAGGAGCCGTGTGACGGGCGAGTGCCCGAGTGATATACAGTGCATCGGATAGATCGGACGAAGAGGAACCATTTTGGACTTTCGCCGGAAGAGTCGCACGAAAAATTTTCGGTGGCCGGCTGGCGGGCGGCTGGGTGGTTTTTCGGCCGGCCGAAAAATCATGAGGAGGGAGAGAAGAGATCTAGGTAGATTCTTGCTAGTGTGTAGTGTGTGTGTGTGTGTATGTTAGAGTTGGAAATGAATAAAAATCTTATAACTTTTATTTATGTTTTAAAAATTTATAAATGAAGTGGCTATAGTCCTATAGATAAAGGGTTCAATTTTGGTAGTTCTGAACTTAGTTTTGATAACTATCGGTTCGGGACTCGTTTGAACTAGTTAACGGTCGATTCAATTTACGAAACTCGCGCCATTGTTTTCCAAATCATTTTTCCAATAAAAATGAGTATTTACACGACTGATTTTTGTAAACGTTTTAAATAAATTCTATAAAACGTTTATTATTTATTTTGTATATTTCCGATAAACTTTGTCCGTAAATGGTCTTTTACTCGTATATCTGCGTCTTCAACAAACGTTACAGAATAAAATGTTAAATAATTTATCAAACGTTTTATTTAATAAAACGTGATAATTAAATGTAATTTAATTATTTTTGTGTTTCTAAAATCTTGCGAGGGCATTTCAGTCACCTTCTGACTGTTTCCGGGTCTCGGTCAAAACTAACATAAGTTGTAAAGGAATGTCGGTTCTTATCAGAATTGCTTTAGGGGTTCGAATAATGAATACGTTTTGTTTTAGATGGCTCCTTTTTGATAACTCAAAGGATAAACTATATCTCCTTTAAAATATGTTCTGAAAAATTACCGGTTACACAGGTATCGCTATTTATGTGAAAATCGAAATAGACAAACAGTCAAAGTCAGTCAAACCCTTAAAAGTCAATAGGTAAAATCGTCATTCAAAAATTTGCGGAAATTCTCGGATGTCACCTCTGTTCTGTGGCCAATTTAGTGGGTTACGAGTGGTGATTAAGGAAAGCCTAATAGGTGAGTATAGAGGTAGGGAAGGTAGCTTAGCAAGTGAAGGGTGTAGAGGTGGTTCTGTGCGTACAAAGGGTTTTACAAGGAGGTTATTTTGCGTGCAAATAGTAGTTTTCATGGCGGTGATGGAGGTTGCTTATGTAAGGTTACTTGGGGCGTAGTAGTAGGTTAGTCATAGAGGTGCTTGAGGTGTTAGGGTTCTAGCTTAGGTTTACAATGGGTCAAAAATGAAAGAAAAGGGTTGTAATACGGGTGGTTTAAGGGTTTCGGGTTAGGGTTTTTTTCTTTAATCTTTAAATGTGTATTAGGGTTTAGGATTAGGGTAGTTAGGGTTTAGGATTAAGGTTTAGTGTTAGGATTAGGGTTTAGGATTAAGGTTTAAGGTTTAGGATTAAGGTTTAGGGTTTAGTTTTAAGGTTTAGGATTTAGTTTTAAGGTTTAGGATTTAGTTTTAGGTTTAAAGTGAAATTAGGGTTTTAGGGTTTCGTTTAGGGTTTAGAAGTCATGCATTAATAGCTTGTACCTTGTGTTAAGTATCCGGTGTAAGAATAAGTGATTAGGAGGTAAAATGACCTAGTTTAGTTTTCTTGCATTATTGACTTGTCTATTGGGCTTTTAAAAGGTAGTAAACTGATTTAGGAGGGAACAGATATTCAATAATGTTGTGCATTGTACACTTGTAACATTGTTTGAACGGCTTGCCTCATTCATTTTTTATGTATTCACATTACTTAGATTAGGGTTTTGATATAAACGTTAACGTTTAAATGCTTGTTTTGTATAACGTTTTGAAATGTATGTTAATTGGATAATGTACTTGGTAAAAAAGGATATTAAGTACATTGACTGACATATAGGATGTTTACATGATATACTAGATATAGATGAATTGTAGAGAGAGATCTGTGTGACGCTCGTTTACTTTTGAGATGCATGTTACGTTGCGCTTAATAAAAAAATTCCCTGTAAAAAGGTGGTATGTTATATTTAATAGATGGATATTACAGTTCATCTAATTTAATAGATGGATTAATTACAATTGATAAAAAATACGGGTTGTTATGTTCTTTTTGCCTCCTTTAAAGAAATCTCGTCCTGAGATTTAGTTGGATGCGGTGTGATGTTTGAAAAACAGATGTGGATAACATGGATGATTTGTAATATTAGCGTTCCCACGTAAATTCTGGTCCTCTTTTAGAGTTCCATCTTACTTTGACTATAGGAATTGACTTTGCTTCAGTTGCGTGAACTTCTCGATCCATGTTACTCCACTGGTTCTTTCACAAGATTGAGTTTGTATCGAGTGAAGCTCTTTCATATGGACATGACAGGGATTTGTTAGATTAGCATTTCTTTAGATTAGGAAAAGTGGAAAAGTGATTGTGGATATTACTGAGCTCTTCAGGAAGCTCAAGTTTAGATGCCACTGGGCCAATCCGTTCAAGGTCCAATGTATCGAGGGTTAAGCTTTCCTCGTTTTCCGAATCGGATGACACCTTTACGAGGTGACACTTTTAACATAACACGATCTCCAACTTGAAATTCTAAAGGTTTTCGTCTTATATTGGCATAACTTCTCTGTCGATCTCTTGTAGCTTGCAAGCGTTGTCGCATTTGCACTATCTTTTCAGTGGTTTCATGGATTATTTCTGGTCTTGTAAGTTGAACATCTCCAACTTCAGCCCAGCAAACAGGTGATCTGCACTTTCGACCATAAAATGCCTTAAATGGTGCAGCCTTAATACTGGCATGGTAACTGTTAATGTAGGAAAATTCTACTAATGGTAAGTGTTTTTCCCACCCTTTTCCAGAATCTATAACACAGGCACGAAGCATGTCTTCAAGTGTTTGGATGGTCCTTTCACTTTGTCCATCGGTTTTAGGATGATATGCCATACTCATATCTAATTGAGTACCCAAAGTATTCTGTGATGATTTCCAGAATCTGGATGTAAAATGACTGTCATGATCCGAGATGATAGATATTGGCACTCCATGCCGGGAGACTATTTTGCTTTTATGTAACAATCTGTAAGGTTTTCACTATATATGTTTCTTGGGTAGGGATGAAATGTGCGGATTTGGTAAGGCGATCGACAATGACCCAGATTGTGTCATGTCCGTTTGAGGTTTTGGGTAGTTTTGTGATGAAATCCATTGTTATTCTCTCCTACTTTCACATAAGAATCTCCGGTTGTACCAGTAAGCCGGATGGCTTCTGACATTCTGCTTTAACTCTAGAGCATGTTAAACATTTGCCAACATACTCAACGATGATTGCCTTCATATAAGGCCACCAATAGAGTTTCTTTAGATCCTGATACACCTTGTCAGAACCTGGGTGAATGGAATACTTCAATTTATGAGACTCATGCATGATCATGTCTCTCAGATATTTCCGAAAGAGAGGTATACCATTCTTCAAATTACTTGATACATGGGTTCCACCAGGGATCGTATTTCAAATGATTTGTCATTCCTCGTAAGTTTTCAGCCTTGATGTTTTCTTCTTTGAGTGCTTCAGTTTGTAGCTTTTACATTTAGAAGGGAATTTTGTATGAATGGTCATAATAATGATCTAATCGGAAATGGTTTTTGATTGTTCCTTCCAGCTTAAGGCATCTGCTACAACATTTGCCTTTCTAGGATGGTAGCGAATTTCACAATCGTAATCTGCAAGCAATTCTAGCTAAACCATGTTGTCTATGTTCAAGCTATTTTGATCAAGGTATATGCTCGAAGACCTTTTTAATGATCCTAGTTGAACACAGTACATTTGGTGCCATACAGAATGTGTCTCTTATTTCTAAGAGCGAACACCTACTGCTCCTATTCGAGATCAGGAGTGGTTATAGTTTTCTTATTAGGGCTTAAGTTGTCGGGGATTTGTCATATGCACTACACCCTTCTCTCTTTGCATTAACCGCTCCCAGACAATGTTGGGATGCACACACAGTAAATCAACAAAATCAATCATCTTCCTTCTGTTTAAGCAGTTGTTAATCTATCTCCTTGGTCTGAACCCAAGATATACTTATGTTTTTCTGGTTAATTCAGGTCAAAGACTTTGGCAATCTTCGACGGGGAAAAATAAAAAAAAAAAAACATTTTTCTTTAATAAATCTCCGATAATAACCGGCGGTCTTAAGATTGAAGTATTTCTGTGGGTGTAGTAAAGTGATGTCCAATTCTAAATTGCCTTCAATCTTGGCTGGTGGTCAACATGAACGTCCTTGATTATCAATAAGTGTCCTAAGAAAGTGCATGATATAAAATCAGAAACATACTTGGAGACTTGGCATACACTTCTCATTCTTAGTAATTCTAGGATTATTTTTAGATGATTTACGTGCTCTTCTTTGTTACGAGAGTAGATGAGAATATCATCCGATGAACTCTATCACATAAATTTATCCAAGTATGGTTGACACACACGATTCATGGACTCCTATGAAATACAGCAGGCGCGTTTGTTAAACCAATTGGCATCACTGAAAATGCATTAGTGTCTCGTATCTCTGTTCTGAAAAGCACGTCTTGGGAAATATCTTCATCCCTGACTCTCAGTTGATGATAGCCTGAGCTTAAGTCAATCTTCGAGTAGACAGCTCGGAACCATTGTAACCCAAGTTGGTCAAATAAGTCATCAATCCTAGGTACATGGATAATGATTCTTTACGGTAAGTTTAATTCAACTCCCTGTATTCGATACACATCTTGAAGATCCGTCTTTCTTTTTGACAAATATGACAGGAGCTCCCAGGCGAAAGTACTTTGGGTTTTTTCAAAAAAACCTCGTTATGTTACTCTTAAAAGTTGGTTAGATAGTTCATGCATTTATGAAGGAGCTAATCTATAGGGTGCTCGGGCTATAGGTGTTCCTGGAATTAAATCGATTTGGAATTCTACTTGGCGGAAAAGGAGAATGACAGGTAGATCTTCAGGAAAAACTTCTGGGAAATTCTCTGGACTACTGGGATATCTTCTAGTCGTTTCTCGTCTGACTTCATCTCCATTACTTGGGCTATGAAATAACAAACTCAGGTTTATATATCCTTTCGAGTTTTCTATACTGGATATAAGACTTTGTAGGGTTTTACTTTGATTACCTCGGATGATCAAAGTTTCACCGTTGATTGGGTTGTGGATGACTTTCTCGTCACAAATAATTCTAGCATGATACTTGGATAACCAATCCATACTAATGACGATGTCGAAACTACCGAGTTTTATTGGCATAAGATCAATTTCAAAAGGTTGGTTTAACAAGGTTAGAGTTGCACCCTGAATAATGGTGTTTGTGCTTACTAAGTTTCCGTCAGCCATTTCGATATTGTAAAAAGATATCTTTTGTACTTTTGGGGTGAGGAAATATTTTAACATAGAGGGCAAAAGATATGGATACGAAGCTTTTATCTGGCTTAGAATCAACATATTACTCTACTAGATGTGGGTTTAAAAGGAAACATACCTGAGACTACGTTCGGGTCTTGTGTGCAGCATTCCTATCCCTCAGCATGTAGGCTTTCCTTGGGCATTGTCTGTTGGTGGCTTCTTTCGGCACTAATTTGCTTAATGGCCCTTTCTTCCATAGGCATGACAAAGTAACTGTCCTTGGTAGCCAGATTACTTCTAGTGGATGGCACCTTTGTTGATCTGTAGTTCTTGGTCAGTATGGCCACGCCTTGTTGCAAGTATTACACTTGATTAATGCAAGGTCCTTTGTGATGTATGGGTGCTATGCATTTTCTTACACAAAGGACGCGTTTCCAGTTGACCATTGTTCTTAAAGCTTGGTGGGGGTCTGCATAAGCCCTGAAGGTTTCTATTCTCTGTTACTGTTATGGTTAGGTGATTATTGTAGCGGTTTTTGGTGTCTGGTGTTACGGTAGTTGTTTGTTATTTTTCGGTTGCAGGTTAGTTGTTGTTGTTATGAAAGTTCTCTTTAGTCGTCAAACTTTGTTTGTGGTCATTGATAACTTGCAACCGGAGGTGTGCTTTTACTTACTTGGATCTATTAGCCTTTGGGCATTGTTAAGGCTTCCTCTAGAGCTTTAGAGGTTTAAGAGGCAGGTAACATTTCTTCAATACTTCGAGGCTCTCCACGATGAAAAACTTTATCATTTTCTATAATTTGGCACATAGTGGGACACAAGCTTGCCAATTCCCTGGAATCTCTCACATATGCCTTCGGAGATCATTCCCTTTCACGTCAGATGGTAAAATTTGTCTTCCATCTTCTGGGACCTCTCTCAGTCGGGGATCAATATTTTTTTTTCAAAAGGCTTGTTGAATTTATCACAAGGTACTCTTGTAAGCTTCTTCTTGTCCAATAGGTTGGGACAAAGGAATTCACACAGGATTAGAGCTTCTTAGTTAAAAGTACCAGTAGCAAATTTCACCTTGCAGTCTTCAGTACAGTTGCTACGGGAAAACACTGATTCAGTTCGCTCAAACCAGCGGATAAGTCCAACAGCTCCTTCCGTACCTTTGAAGTTGATAGGTTAGCAACTCATGAACTCTTTATAGCTACATTGTCTTGCTACAGGAGCTTCTCTTGGTCTGGTGGTATTATCAGTATTTGCCATGTTAGCGGCTTATGCTTCCAGAGCAGCAGAAACACTATCAGCAACTAGTTTCTTGATGGCAGCCTGAGTCATGGCTGGTGCTTCAGATGTTGACGTCCTTTTGGGAGGCATTCTATCAACATAAGACAACACGTAATAAGAATGATATCATAAGTCTTAAAATGCAATGCTTATTTTTGAACTTTAAGCATTTTAACAATAGTGATATTGAAGTCAAGGATACTGATTGACACTGGATTCTCTAACAAGCATACTGCCTATGATCTATTAGAAGTCACGTTATGATTCATAATGATGACGACAGAGATGTAATATAGGACACAAGATGAATATAAAATGGGATCACCATTGTATTATATCATGAAGAACTTGCCTTTGTACTGTACAAAGTTAAAATTTGACAAGTGTTGTTATTTATACCACACATCCCGTGGCTAGGTTAAAAGCTATAACTAGTATCTAATCTAGTAGTCCGATGGTCCTTCTTGGCTATTCTTGTGTTCATAGATTGCATTCAGAAGATTTTCCTTATCTGCTTGGTGGCGAACCTGGATATCTTTGATGATTTGTTCTAGATTAGCAATCCTGAAGCGAGCCAGAGCAATCTTGTTGTTATTTCCCATTTGCTTTCTTTAAAGTTTAGCAATTTGAGTATGAGACTCTCAGAGTTCAGCTTCTAGATTGTCAAAATCTTGTTGTATGATCACCTGACCTTTTCCAATACCTTCTATCTTGTCTTCTATGTGCTCAATGCGGTCGAGAGAGAGTTCATCTAGATGATTCAAAATTTCCTTAATTTGTTCCTTGTGACGTTCCAGACTTGTCTTACGAGAGCTTTCTCCCATCTCAAATGCTTGAGGTAGGACAGTAGTAGAGGAGGATAATAGATTACGACCTCATTTCTTAAGTGGCAATAATTCCTCAGGAAGAAAGAATTCTTGAGGATTAAACATTGGAGATAGCATTGAAGATGGAGGTACAATAGTTGGCGGTGGAATAGGTGATTCTTTAGCATAGTATGCATGCATGACCTTCATATAGGGGTCATCATGAAAAAGTAAAAGAGATGGTGAAGCTATTAGAACTAAACTAAATGAGTTATTTGAAGAGCTAGAATAAGTTTTTCCTGGTGAAGCTGGGACATAGTCTGGTGAAGCCGGGATGTAGTCCGGAAAGTTAGAGGAAAAAGCATCCTCAATATTGGAAGTAGAGTGGCTGGGAGAAGACATCACTATGTTAACAACCCAGTGGTAAATAACATAAATTATTTATATAATAGTATAATAGTTATGTACTTAACATACTATTTCGAAAATGTAGTGGCACGGGGGACTTTCTTAGATGGAAAAAGAAAAGTAGTTATAGTTAAGGTTTCAACCTTGTTCTCTATAACCGTGGCTCTTGATACCAATCTATAACACCCTACATTTTGACATATATAGTAGCGGAAGCTAATTTGGGGTATTATTTCATAGTACAATAGTCATAATCATAGAAAACGAATCGTAAAGAGACGTTTTTCGAAAATTTAGTTATCATTCATTATTTCATCAGAGTTTTTACAAACAGAGGTCCCAAAATCTACTTGAAAACATAAAGTTTGAATGATAACAGTTTAGCCATCTTCGAGTCTGTTCTACTCCGTGCCATAAGATGCTCAGTTACCTGAGATAAACATGTTAAAAAGGTCAACACAAAGGTTGAGTGAAATTCATAGATTTATGGTAAACAGTTTGATTACAAGTCATCATAAAAACAGTGGGTCTTACGTTGTTATACTACCCATAAGTGTACATAATTGTAATGAGTACATTATTAGGAAAATCAGTCTTATTACACTAAGATTCTTGTCACTGAGACTGATGTAATCAATAATTCATGAAGTCTGCCCAACGTGTGCCTTTCGCCAAACACCGCTTAGGTGATCAAATGAAGTGAGTTTGGTTACCAGAAAGTTATAGGTACACCAACGGGGGAAGCTCAATCCCAAATAGATCTATTACTAGCATTCGCTGCTTACTCGAAAAGTAAATAACGGTTCATTGATAGGTGGGATCTTTATGGTAAAAGTAAGAGGTCTTAGCAATAATATAATTAACAGTTAGCATTACAGTTGAGAAAAAAACCATCATTTTCATTTGGTTTATAGATGTATCCCCCTCGCGGGTTTATGAAAATATTAGAGAAGATTTAAAACTGTAAGACGATGAACTCACCTCTTTAACAGGGAAATCAGTTTGATGGCAAAAAGTATATCAAGTGAAAGTAATAGCTATCGGCATGCCAAAACCTGGGGTAAATATGTCCAGTCTTAGTGTGATAGTTTATGTTTCAAACTTCATAAAGTTCTAACGTATTACTTTGATTTATTAATTATGGAAAAATTGTATCACTGTTCGGGATTATTCATAAAATCTAGAGGCCAGCGCGTAGTATCGTTTGAGGAGTCTGGGAACTTTTTAAAAATCGTTAACCCGGCAAACTCGTCAAAACAAAATACCCAAATGGAACCCCTCCCTGATGAAAATCACATAGTAACGTGATACGAATATGATTTTAAGTTTCTTCAAAAGTAGTCGATGACAAATTACGATAAATTATATAAGTAATTGTTTTATAATTGCGTTTTGATCATTGATTACTAGCGATATAATGTATCGGGTTTTAATAAAATGAGTCTTATATATTAATATATATTTTTATAATTGTATTAAAAAATTATTATATTTTATTTCATTTTTTTAAGAATACAAAAATTGGTAATCATATACCCTAGGTTATAAAACTTTTTACAAGTTTAGGTCCTTTATATAATAAATATATATAATTTAAATCTTTAACTTTAAAACTTGGCATAAACAAGTCTTTTTAGTTATTTCTTTTTCAGAATATATGACATTTTCAGACCTCTAGATTATAAAATGTCAGAATGTTATGTATATACCCCTTTGCATGAAAAAACATTTGCAACTCAAGTCCAAAAAAGCCATCATGCAAGCTTATTTTAGGGTTCAAATGGTTTTTACATGGTTATAGCTTATTAAAATAAGCTAAAATCAAGATGTTCTTATGTCAACAAATGTTTAGAAAAATGTTTCGTTAGCTAGAAAAAATCAAAGTGTGTTTTTAGGGTTTTAACCAAAAACACATGGGTTTGGGGATTCAAGGCTTCAAACAAGAGTTTATATATGATCTTAAGAGTCTTATGAACATTCTAAAATAGATTATGAGTTTATTGAGCAAGATCATAAGCTTACTTGAGCTAACATGGGTCGAAATGGGGTTTTTGAGTTCGTACGCCTAGAAACGACTTCAAGGGCTTCTTTCTCTTGGTTCTTGGCTTCAATTCTGATCTTGGGGATTCTTTTGATCTTCTACTACTGCTAAGGAATAAATAGAACTCCATTTCAGTTTGTGTGTTTGAGTTTGAAGGATGAAATGAAAGGGTGTGTATGTTTTGGCTTATATAGGGGTGAAACCAACTTGGTGCCCAAGTTTTCTTGGAGTAGTGGCCAAGGTGTGGGTAGAGTGGTGACTAAGGAAGACTATAGGGTGAGTATGGAAGGCTAGGAAGGTAGCTTAGCAAGGTGGAAGGGTGTGGAGGTGGTTCATTTTACAAAGGGGTGACAAGGAGGTTTTGGAGTGCAAGTAGCTTACAAGGAGGTGATGGAGGTGCTTGTAAGGTGCTTGGGGTGGTAGTAGGTTAGTCATAGAGGTGCTTGAGGTGTTAGGGTGCTAGCTTAGGTTTAAAATGGGTCAAAATGAAAGAAAAAGGGTGACGGGTGGTTTAGGGTTTCAGGTTAGGGTTTTTAGTCTTTAAAACGTGTATTAAGGTTTAGGATTAGGGTAGTTAGGGTTTAGGATTAAGGTTTAGTGTTAGGATTAGGGTTTAGGATTAAGGTTTAAGGTTTAGGATTAAGGTTTAGGGTTTAGTTTTAAGGTTTAGGATTTAGTTTTAGGTTTAAAGTGAAATTAGGGTTTTAGGGTTTCATTTAGGGTTTAGAAGTCATGCATTAAGTGCTTGTACCTTGTGTTAAAGTGGTAGTAAGAAACTAAAGTGATTTAGGAGGTAAAATGGCCTAGTTTGGTTTTCTTGCATTATTGACTTGTACATTGGGCTTTAAAAAGTTGTAACTTGATTTAGGAGGGAAAAGATATTCAAATGTTGTGCATTGTACACTTATACATATGTTTGAAGGCTTGCACATTCATTTTATATGTATACATTACATATAATTAGGGTTTTAATATAAACGCTAACCTTTAATGCTTGTTTTGATATAACGTTTTGAAAAGTACGTTAAATGGATAATGTACTTGGTAAAAATGATATTAAGATATAGACTTGACATATTAGGATGTTTACATGACATAAACATAGATATAGATGGCATTGGTAAGGTTCGTGTGTGCTCCGTTTAACTTTAGAGATCCAGACTACTGTTGCATAATGAGATAATAGCAAAAATTTCCATGTTCTACTAAGAAAGCTAACAACGTACATCACAAAATCATTTAGTAATGCACAAAATCATATGCGTACATCATCAAATCCGAATCGATCGAGAATGTTTTTATTTTGAGAAGATTGAGAAGGTTTTCAAAAATGATAGATTTTTAACTTTGATTCAAGTTTTTCAAGCGTAAAACTTATTTTAATGTGATTATAATTCAAAATGTGTAAAAAAATTCAAATCAAAGTTAAAAAACCTCTCGTTTTTGCAATATAACTAAAATACTGAATCTTCTATACAAATTTAAGGAATCATTACCATAACTCGATTTTAGCAATGATTTGTGAATCAAATTTGTGATTTATAGTTTTGATTCACTATTAAATGATGTTTACTTGTGAATCAAATAAAAAAATATGAATCAATTTGCTCAAACGTAGATTTCTCAATCTTCTTAAAATAAAAACCTTCTCAACGGAACCGGAGCCTATAGTACATTACAAAATCATATTAGTAATGTACATAGTATAATATTACATATGCATATTTATGATGATCACTTTTGATGAGCATATCACTTCTCTTTTCATAATACTTAGCCTTCATTGTGTTAAGAACTTAAGATCAAAATAAATCGTTATAAACACCAAAAGTTGCATTGGTGAACAAAATTTATAGAAGTCGGCAGAGATACTAATCAAATTTATAGATTATATTCATGAATGCCTTTATATGCACTAAAATGCTTTTTTTTAATGTTCTTTACCATTTTTTGCTTTTAACTACCAATAAAATTTATGAAGGACCTATTTAAATAGTCTTTTCTATCTCTTTTCATTGCAAATTCTTAATTGTCAACCTCATGTTGTGTAGCACAATGTGACATAGTCAAACCCTCCATGTTTTAGGATCTCAATTGAAGCAACCATGTGTTTCTTAATAACATCCCCACTTATTTATTGCTTCTTGTACTTCTACTTCTTTTCATATTGACTTTTTTTCACTTCATACATCTTATGCCATCTTTCATTTGAATGTCATATTCCCCTCACATACTTGTTCAATATCAACTGTCTTAACTTTCATCATATGTCCCAATGGATTATCATAACTCATTTCATATACAATCAAAATCAACTAGCCAATTTCCTGTCTTAGCCATTGCAGCATTGTGTATCGTTGCAACGGCTTTCTTGCTTGTTACATACTACTTCTTTGTTACTCGAGGTTGTTTCCATTGGCAACAAATGAATGTGTTAAGAAGGTTTTCTATGTCAAGGGAACGATATAATCCTGACCCGTTATCGTCTACTTACTCAACTCCTCCTTGGGGAGGTCGTGGGCTTGATGAAGTACTGATCAGAGAGATTCCCATTTGGCAATATACCGAAAGTGAAGGTGAAAAAAGAAGTTTATATGAATGTGTTGTGTGCTTGAATGATTTTCAAGAAATGGATACATTGCGTGTTCTTCCTAGTTGCAACCACGCGTTTCATTTAGATTGCATCGACATTTGGCTTCAGAATAATGCAAACTGTCCTCTTTGTAGATTAAGTATTTCGGGTGCTACAAGGTACCCGAGAGATCAAATAATCGCGCCAACTTCTTCACCTCAAGAACCTCTAACAAGCCCAACGGGTAGCAATCAAGATTTCTTGGTTATTGAGTTGGTTGAGGAGGGGCACGAATCGAGATTACAACAATCTAGAGGTCAATCTCCAAGAAAAATTGGTAGCAAGAGAATAAAATCAAGAAAAACTCATCATGTTTCCATTATGGGAGATGAGAGTATTGATATTAGAGGAAAAGACGAGAACTTTCAAATCCAACCAATTCGAAGATCTTTCTCAATGGATTCAGCAATTGATCGACATATGTACTTATCAGTTCAAGAGACCACACGCAACAACGTACATTTCCAAGAGACCATACGTAACAATAGGCGTTTCCAAGAGATCAGAAACAACGAAGAGGGAAGTACAAGTGGGAGATCAAGACGACATTTTTTCTCATTTGGGAATGGTCGAGGATCAAGAAACGCGGTTCTTCCTATCTAGCTAGTTTAATTCAATTAAGGTTTTTTTTTTCTTCTTTTTGTTTGTATTAGAGAAGATTACATTATGTAAAAGATTACACACATAGAAGGTAGAATTTACTGTAGTTACTTGCTAAACATGTAGCATGGGTGCAAGAATGATTGCTCTTATCACTTTGGCTTTGCATATACTTTCATGAATGGAAATCATTGTAATATTTCATGAGTGATGGAAGAAGGGACCCATCACAATTTGGATGAAATAACCTACTTGCATTGCTTGATTTACATGTTACTAAAGCATTGTTCTCTTGGCCTACTTTGAGTAATGACCAAGTATTCTAGATCATGAATGTTTTAACAGAGTTGCTGGTCTTACAAGTTTCTTTTTTGCATATAAAGACATAGCTCATCTAGATCCATGCCACATCTTTAAAAATAAAAGTTCCCTTTTACTTAATATAGATTAATTTTATCTTGAAATTACCAAATATACCCTGATATGTGGGCTGTGTCTGTTTGGGGAGTGTGTTAACATGTCATTGCTGAAACATGAAGAAATGGTAAGGAAGGTGACATTGCAAAGTCATGTTCATTTTCATGGGTCCTTTCACATAGACTGCCAAAGAATAATGGGAGTAATTTTACGCGTTTGACCCATGGATTAACCAAGGATACCAAAATGTGGTTCATTTTTAGATCATCGCATCAAGAAGATTAGGGCTAAACAAGATGCTTTAATCATTTTTGAAAAAGGCGTCGCCTAGTAGAAGTGACAAGAGTGGACGAGCGGGTCGGAAAGTTGGATAACACGTCATATGGGTTTACAGAAAAAATCTATGCTAGTTATTAAGTATCAGATGGATTAGGTCCAAGTCCGGTTTGTGAGTTGAGTCCATTAGGGTTTTATGTTTTCTAGTATGTTACATGTAACACTATAAAAGCATATCAATAATACAATACCTTCACGGGGTTTTCATCATTCAATATGGTATCAGAGCAGGTATGATCTTGAGACCTAATCGACCATCATGAGCTGCCACCTCAATATCATGTCACCCGTCAAAATTCTCTTCTCTAAAATTTCTAATCCCTAAACACAATGTCGTCATACAAAAGCCTCTATCTTATTTTTAATCATACATCCTTGCTGTTCGTCGCTTGCTTAAGATAATTTCTTTTTCTTTTTTGCACAAAGTCAAGCATATTTGCTTCTCTATTTTCCTTTCTTTTTGTTTTTATTTTTTCTTTTATTAATTCTCTTCTAAGAATATGACATCAGCCATTAAGATCCTAAACCTTAATCACGTATCTTCCACTCAAAAACACTAACCCTCCTCGCAATCAGTCATACCACCGATTCCAAAACGAAGACATGAAAAGAAAAAAAAACCTCTCCTCAATCAGCCGTTTTCTCGTGATCTGATCTAAAAAAGAAAAAAAGAAAAAGGTGTGTTTACTTTGAGTATTTTTCTATTTTTTATCTATTTTTTTTCGTGATCTGATCTAAAAAAGAAAAAAAGAAAAAGGTGTGTTTACTTTCGTGTGCAAGTTATCATGTGACTTGACTTATGATCTTCAATGGAAGGAGCCAATGGAAGCAGCCAAGATGACATCCCTATTGTCTTTTATTTAAAATAAAAATAAAAATTATGTTTTGTCAATTGTTAGTGATTTGTGTTATTTGTGCTAAGTCATAAATCCACACAATCGCGTGTGATTTATGTTGGTGATTTGTGCTAAGGTCACAAATCCACACAACCGTGATTTGTGTTAAGGTCACAAATTCACACAATCATATTGTTTTATTGTTTGTTTTAATGTTTTATTTGTTTTCTGCCCGGTCCGAGCTTTCGTGATTTCACCGCTCGGACTGCGGGGGAGTATTAGATGGATTAGGCCCAAGCGCGGTTTGTGGGTTGAGTTCATTAGGGTTTTATGTTTTCTAGTATGTTCCATGTAACACTATAAAAGCATATCAATAATACAATACCTTCACCTTCACGGGGTTTTCATCATTCAATAATTATGTTTACGAAAACAATAACATCGAAGTACTTATATAGAACCATATAGGAGGTGGTATTGTGCGTGTGGTATGCTTATTAAAAGTATCGATGGAGGAGGTTATTTGTGATTGTAGGGTAACTACTTTTTGCGTAAGTTTCTTTTTCGTTCACCTTGTTTTTTTTTTGTTTTTTGTGTTTGTGATATATATATATAGTTATGAAATGATGAGGATAGATTATAGATTGCTTTAATTATAATAAACTTGTAGCTATATAATTATATTTTAGAAGATATAACGTGGTTTTTTTTTTTGTGATTGTTAATTTGACCGTTTTTTGTTGGAGGATAAGCAAACCCATTTACCAAAACAAAAATAAAAATCAAAACCCATTATTTGAACCATTAATTCATACTACATTTTATTTTTAAGCTGTTGAGATTTTTGTGTTTGAAGTGATTGGTGTTGTTTTGTTGGTGTAAAATATGTTTAATTGGTTGGTATGTGTTTTTGTTTTTTTATTTTTTGGTTATGTGGTTGTGGTTTTGGTAGTGGGTTTTTTGTTGTTGTATTGTATTTGTTAATCTCATGTCACCTTTATTGATTCAGGACTGAACGTCTGGAAACACACTTAAAAAAAAAAAAAAAACTATAAAAAAAAAAAAAAATAAAAAAAAAACTAAAAAATAAAAAAAAAATAAATAAAAATAAAAAAAAAAAAACTCTAAAAACGTCTTCTTTCTCTTTGTAAATGAATGAATCTTCCTTGATGAAATTGCATTCACTGCAACGAATTGTGTATATTATTCATTTATGCATTTCACGAATATATCAAACTATATATGGCATTTACAGCTTAGCAAAAAGGCGAGGGGAGGGGTGAGGACTGAGGGTGAGGAGAGGAGGAGAGGAATGGGAGAGAGGGAGAGAGAGCGACAGGGAGCTGGAGAGCTAAAGAGGGGAAGGAGAATGTTTTCTTGTGTAAGCTTTGGGACAATATCGTCATGCTGGCACCTAATTTACTGAGATTCGGCATGTGTTTCTTCTATGTAATCAGGGGTAACACTTGGGGTCGTCACGGTCTGGGGCGGGTGTTACGGGCGGGGGGCGTAGGACCTCCCTGCTTCCCCTCTCACAAGGGGGGGTGGTCCAGAGTACTTTCAACCTTTTTTTAGCTATAACTTTTTTTAATTTGACCCGTTTGAGATAATCATAACCCATTTACCCAAATCAACCCATTCATACTACATTTTAAGCTGTTGAGATAGGTGTGTAATCTCAAGTCACATGACTGAACACTCTAAAAACGTCTTGAAATATGCATTCACTGCATTTTCAATTAGCATTCACGAATCAAACTATCTGTCATACAGCATAGCAAAAGGGAGAGCAAGCTGTACAATATCTTCAATCTTCACCTAATAATCTACTGAGCATACGGCATGGTCTTCTTCTATCGTAATCAGATTTACCACAAGCTTTCGCCTTTAATCGCTTAAGAACTCATTGGGCTGTTTTGAGTGATCTGCTTCACTTGGTCCACGTTCTCTCCAGGCATCAATCACCTTTTTCTATAGTTGCTCACAGTTTTTTTTCTTTTTTTCTTTTCACATTATAGCTTTTATTCAATTAATCCGAACCTGTTTGACACGACTAACCTGAACCCTTATTAAAGGCGCATATGATGGTTTTTATTCGGTTGACCTGAGCCCGTTTAGCACGTATAGTTCGGTTTCCGGGAAATTTTTCTCTATTTGAAAACCTGTTTAACCCTTATTTTGGTCGGGTAGACACGAATAACAACGCTATAATGTCATATGGAAGTTGGTGAATCAACTAACATTCTTTTTCAATAAAAACCATTTAAACGTGGTATACATTAAAAATAGACCATGAACGAATTTTAACTCGTATGACCTAGTTTTCCTTTAGGTTATAAATGTTGAATTTGAAACATTTGAAATGCCACACAACCCAGGATATGCATTCACCCCATGTTCAATCAGAACTCATACATCAAGTTATCTTTTACTACAGCCCATGAAGGAACACATGTAAGCTTATATAGACTAAGGTCAATAAAAAGGTCACCAAAATGACAAAAGGGATAATAAGCAGTAGAATTTCTTCAAAATACTTTCATAACTAAAGACCTTTAATCGACCGAAACATTTGAGCTTGAGTTTGACCTTCTCCTTTCATGAGTTGAAGGCAATGCTTTATTGTCATCGGATTCACCACAAGCTTTCACCTTTAATTGGTGAAGAACGCGTTGGGCTTCTTTGAGTTCATCTTGTGCACTTGGTCCATGTCCTCTCCAAGCTTCAACAGCATGCTCCTGGAAGTTTATTGCAAGGGAATAGCTGCGGAACAGGAACCAAATAAGATGCAGAATCGAGTTCTAAAAAACTGAATGTGCGATGTGAAAGTGTTATGTATTGAGTTACATAACAGATAAAACAAACGGCTGTTGGAGATGATGTGCGGATCTATTTCTGGTGTTTGAAGTTGTAATAATCATAAATTTTGTTGTTTGAGTGTTTGCTAAGTTTTGATTACCTAAGAAATGATGTTTTATTAGTTTTACCTTTTTTTGTACATCCAATTAATGGAAATCAACATAGAAAGCTGAGTTACATACCTTTTCATTGCGCTGTATGCCTTTGACAGATTTTGACACGCCTCGATTGAGTCAACATGATGAGGCCCGAGGGCTGTGTCCATTATATCCTTAGCCATTGCAAACACTTGTGCTGCAGACTGAGGCCTGTCTAGTTCAAGATAAGCGGCACCCAAATTATTATAAACATACCCAACTCCAAAATGCTTAGAACCAAAATTTTCTGTCAATCTTTCGGTTGCATCTTCCAAATAAGGTATGGATTCTTGTACTTTACCCGTCAACAAAAGTAACCACCCAATTCTAGCAGAAGCACTACCAACCGCATGTTGTTCATTTGGTATCTTCTCAAGCATCATTAGTGTTTTCTTTAGTAAAGATATTGCAGTCTCGAATTCGTTCATTGATTCATATTGCATTGATATTTCCATATACGCTTCCGACACTTCTGAAGGTGACGACTTTTCTTTCTTATCTAAAATCCCACACGCCATCTGTAAACACCGTTTAGCTTCCAAAAACTTATCTTGATTACACAACGCTTTCGCCATAGATACAAAAATCATAGCACGATCTTCACTCTCTTTATCAGTTTGTAAAACAACACCTTTCAAAGTATTAATCGCCTCGTCAAATTTCCCTAACGCAATTTGCATATTTGCTGCATCAATCTCAGCTCTAAGCAGTTCGGACGTAAGCCCCCAATTCTTCATAACCTTCTGAGACAACTGATTTTGTTCCAACGCTTTTTCATGCTGTTCCAAACCCGTGTAAATAACACCTAACAAACGCCTACAGTGTGCAACCTCAACCGAATTACTACCTAATTGCACTTTATGTATCTCCATAGCCTTCTCACAATACGGCAATGCTTCACCAAAATTCAAAAGTGCGACATACGCTTCCGCCATATCCCTATACGCATTCCCAATCTCCCTACTATTCTTCTCCAATGTCATCTCCTTAATTTCCAAACACTTTTTCAAATTCCCAATAGCATCCTCCCTCCTACCCATCGCATTCTTCGTATTAACCAAATTCAAATGAACCGCGTGCAACACATGCTTAACATCAACACCCTCATCCAACTTCCCTAATATCCTATTCGCGCGATTTAAGTACCCTAAACTCTCGTTAAACCTATTCAAACTATAACACGCCGAACCCAACAATTGCAAACACATAGCAAGCGGTAACAAATGCCCATTATCCTTAACGCTATCATTTTCATTCAAATCCAATATTTTCAAACATTTATCAGCAAATTCAAAAACTTTATCAGGAGACTCACCTTCTTGATCAAGTTTAAGCCCGATTTTTAACAAAACAAACCCAAGTTCATTCCCATCAAGAATATGCTCCATTTGCTCCAACGCCTTGATCATTTCGCTCGCGGTTTTCGCCTCTTCGAAAGCGTCAACAAGCTCCGATCTTTCATTGATTTTCTGCTGTCTTGATGAAATCTGAGAAATGGGTTTTTGTGGGTCAACTAAAGTAGTGAATTTCCTAAAAGGGTTTGATGAAAAATGTAGAAAATATAGGGTTTTAGGGGGTGTTTGGAAATGGGGTTTTGATGGGTAGTCATGATTTTGTGAACTGAAAGTGGGTATTGAAGGGTTTTGTGTGAAGTTGTGATTTGAGCATATGGGTATGGGTGATTTTGGGTTCAGTTTTAGGGTTTTTCTCAAGTGAAGAAGAGTTGTTAATGAAGCTTTTTTCATGGTGGAGGTAAAACCCTAGTGAATGTGGTGTCAAGTGTGAGATTTTTGTTCAAGGAGGTGATGATGGTTTTGACTATTTTGGCCTTTATGTGTTTGGTTTTTAATTTTACAAATCAATCCATTATCCATCAACAAAACAATTACTATTGGGAATGGAATTATCAATATACATTTGGTGACTAATCCACTGTCGTTTTGACAGTGGGTCACCTGCTACAGTAACGGGCTTTTTCATTTTGAGTCAGCCCGATTTTGGTTTTAATTTTTTTAATTTTTAATTTTTTTTAAATTTGTATGCATAAAGTAGGAGTTAAAAAAAATATTACAAAAGTTCTGATTTATTCAGATAAAAAAAATACCTGCGGAAACATCTTCGATACCTAATAACTTTAAAATAACTGATATGGTCACAAACGTACAACCCAATATATTAAAAAAAAATCCATATAGCAAAAAAAAAACAACACTTTAAACATGAGGCCCAACACATAAGCCATATAAAAAAAATTATTATTAATATACACATTTGTCGACAAAACTTAGTGAAAAATCGATATAATCTGGCCCAAAGTAAATAAAATACCAAAACGGTTCCTCAACTTTTAAACTATTTACGGATTTTCTTACACCAAAAAATCCCGGAAAAAAATAACAAAAATACTCGTCAAGTTTTTATTAGTTCACAACATTTTTAACATTCATCGGCAAAAAAAAAGATATCGAACCGTCCCAAAAAAAAGAAAAGATTCGGGTCTGACAGTGGGTCACTGTACAGTAACGGGCTACTCAATTTTGGCCAGCCCGATTTTGGTTTTTTTTTTTTTTTTTTTTTTTTATTAATTTTGTATGCACAAAGTAGAGAGTTAAAAAAAACTATTACAAAAGTTAAGATTTATTCAGATAAAAAAATATCCGCGGAAACTCTGTCGTTACTTAATAAACCTTTAAAAATAATGAATATGGTCACAATCGATACAACCAATTTGTATATTAAAAAAAACATATACAATAAAAAAAAAACAACACTTTAAACATGAGGCCATCACATAGCCATATAAAAAAAACTTATTACTAACTTAAACATTTGTCAACAACTGCTAACAATTCGATAAATTCGTGGCCCAAAATCTGGCCCAATGTAAAAAATTCAAAACGGTCCCTAACTTTTAACTCAGTTACGATGGTCTTTCACACACAAAAATCCCGTAAATAATTGCAAATTAAACACGAAAAAAACACGTCAAGTTTTTATTGTTCACAACTTTTTTACATTCATCGGCCCAAAAAAAAGATATCGAACCGTCCCAAAAAAAGAAAATATTCGGGAAAAAATTAACCCGTCCCAATGCAAAAAAAAATTCCCCAAATCGTACAAAAAAAGGAAATATCCGGGAAAAAATTAGCCAAAAAAAAACCAAAAAATAGCCTAAAATCTGGCCCAAAGTAAAAAAATAAATAAATAGAAAACGGACCCTCACCTTTTAACTATTTACTATTTTTTACACACAAATTCCCGTAAAAAAATTTACAAAACCGTCCCAAAAAAAGAAAATATTCGGGAAAAAATTAGCCCGTCCCAATGCAATTTTTTTTCCCCGAATCATACAAAAAAACAAAATATTAAAAATTAACCCCGTCATAACGCATCGCCCAAAAAAACCCCCGAAACGTAAAAAAAATTTATTCGGGAAAAAATTAGCTCCGCCGCAACGCGCGGGTTCTTTTGCTTGTTCATTCACTCATTTCGACATCCTCCTACTAAACACCCCTTAAAACATGTTAGAAAATTGGCGCTTCATATTTTGGGTTTTCACCTGAGTTTTTCGACTCAACATTGTGAGCCGACTAATCACAAAACAACTATTTTTCTACTGTAATAATCTGGAGTCGGTGTAGGTGAACTTGTGTGGCCAGAAGCGAATTAATTTTCTCCCCGTTGGATTTGAATCATTGACCCCCACTTTCAAAAGCTGATATTCTTACCGCTATATTAGATATATCAATAATTTTTCAAAAATTATTACACGAGTGTTACACACTTTTACAGTTTTACACGTACAACTAAACACATTTCTAGGTATACCAATAATTTTTCTTTAATTATATCTTTGATTCTCTTTTCTATAAGGGGTATTATAGTCAGTAACTATTATTGTTCTGTTATATTCTGTCTATTTTTTTACACTAAACGGTAAAAGTAGTTGCACGTTGCTGCAGACATTTACGGTTTTTTTTTCATGTTCTATTTATCATATGGGTACTTGTTTTCGTTCCATTATATGCTACAAACTCTAAAATTTTGTCATGATATCATACTTATTGTTGATGTGTCAGGTGTATTCCGATAAATCTAAGAGCATGGAGTGTGGTGACGAGCTGCAGCTCGCCACTCCTACGTGGCCTTCGCCGTTTGCTCGCCACCACACCAGGTCCCTTCGGCGTTGTGTTTTTTTCAGCATCTCGCCACTTTTGCGAGTCAAATAAGACAAAAGACATAAACGTTTGATTTTTTAGCCGTTGTGAAAATAAAAAACTTAATTTTTTTTAATACCCACTTTTACACTATAAATATTACCTCATTTTATCATTTTTTACATAACTACTCTTTCAAACACTCCAACTTAAAACCAATAAACATGAGTGATTCAAGTGGTGGTGTTACGTCCGATCTTAATGATATGGATGACATTGAGATGATTATGCAACAACTTCAGTCAGAGCAAGAACTAGAACAAGCAGCTGAAAGTTCAAACCGACGTAAGTACATCAACCGTGAACGTTTAGAGGCTGAAGAACGTTTAAGGGCGGACTATTTTGGTGCTCATCCAAAATATCCGGATTATTATTTTCGAAGACGTTATCGTATGAGCCGTAAACTATTTTTAGAAATAGTCGCAGGTATCGAAAATTACATTCAAACCCACCATCCTCTTCCTCCGCATTTTGATTTCTTTAGAGTCCGACCCGATGCTACGGGTCTACAGGTTTTAGTGTTATTATGAAATGCACATACGTCATACGCCAATTGGCATACGGCGTAACACCTGATGCATTAGATGAGTATTTACAAATGGCTAACCATTGCGCACGCGATTGTCTAGATTTTTTTACTATGTGCGTTATCGAATTGTTTATGCCCGAGTATTTAAGAAAACCTAGCTTTGATGACATTCAAAAGTTATACGACGCACACAACACTATTCATGGGTTTCCGGGAATGCTTGGAAGCATTGGTTGTATGCACTAGGAATGGAAAAATTGTCCAAAACAATGGCACGGACAATTTGCTAGAGGTGATAAAAAAAATATCCAACTATAATGCTTGAGGTCGTCGCGTCATACGATTTGTGGATTTGGCACGCATTTTTTGGGGCAGCGAGTGCGAATAACGATTTAACCGTTTTGAATAATTCTCCGTTATTTGACGACCTTCTTGATGACATCGCCCCCGTGGCTCCGTTTGAATGTAACGGGGTTACATTCGAAAATGGGTATTATCTGGCGGACGACATTTACCCACAATAGTCATCTTTTGTTAAATCATTTTCGGTTGCACTTTCAGAGAAGAATGCATTATTTAAACGGAAACAAGAAAGTGCTCGAAAAGACGTTGAAAGAGCTTTTGGGGTCCTTCAAGGACGTTGGCATATTATATGTCAACCGACGCGTTCTTTGACTATCAACAAGCTACGCAGAGTCATGTATACTTGCATTATATTGCATAACATGGTTTTAAAAGATCAAAAGTTTGCGTTAACTGAATTGTGCCACCAAATTCATATTTGTCCGCAGGCAAATATATTAAGGACATGGGTCGAGCGATGCGAAGTCCAGCGAAGAAAATCAAAAGAACTACGTGATAAACAAACGCACGCAAAGCTTCAACGAAACATCATTGAGCATGTTTGGCAACCACATTAACAAAATCAACAACAAAACTAGTTTATTTATAATTCGATGTTTTTTAAATGTCCGCATTAGTTTTTAAATTCCCCATGTTTTTTTATTGTATTGTATTTTGTTTTTAATTTTAATGAAATGAATTATGTTTGTGTGAAAAAAATAAAAAATAAAATAAAATTGTGAGTGGTGGGACCCAAATGAAGAGATAAGGGTGTGTTATGAGTGAAGGGGTATGTTTAAGTGGGAGTGAGATGCTGACGTGACAGCCTGTGGGCCAAAACGAAGAGATATATCTAGTTACCACACTTTATGCTCTAAGATGTTGACACATCGGCAACAAAAATAATATCGAAACAAAATATAAGAGTAGAAGGTGTGGGAGCGGGAAAGTGAAATGAATAGCATCTCCCGTAAGCAAACATGGCACCATCCCTCAAGGGAAAAAGAGGGGACCACCTTTAATTTATCCCGAGTGGCTATAGAGTCCCGAAATGAAATCAAGAGAGAGAGATGGGGTTAGAGGAGAGATAATGATATTTATTTATTGTTGTGTGTGAGTATTTGTGTTTTAGGGGTATTTTTAAATGATAAAAAATATAAAAAAAATGATGGAAGTGAGAGAGTGCGCTGCAATTAGGGGTGTTATCGGGTCGGGTTGTCGGGTTATCGGGTTGGTAGGATCGGGTTGATTCGGGTTTTGGTGTCCCAAATATTGACCCTAACCCGACCCTATAAATTATCGGGTTATCATGTTTCGGGTCAAAACGAGTCGGGTTGAATCGGGTTGGGTTGTCGGGTTGTAGCGAATATGGACAATATGATTAGTTTGAGAAACCGAAAGAACCAAATAGACTTCGACAAGATAAAGACGCAATATTACAGTGTAAAGAAAGTTTGACGTATCGGTAGCATTAGTTGGTATGTGTCAACACGTCAGTAGCACTGCTTCTTGCAGCTTGCCCCGGCTCCCATCAACTCAATCTCAGAAACATGTGTTTAAAGGTTGCTTGGTTAGTGCATCAGTAGACCAGTGGACGTTTTTTTTACCAAAATATAGGTAGTGCAATTTATCATAAACCAAAAGATCATATGCCTTTTATCCTTTTCTCTTTTAGCATCAAATATCATAGTGTGCAATTGTGGCAATTGCAGAGCTACTGATGTAGTACATGTGGCAGTTGCTAAACTGAAAATGGAGATCACTCGCGAATACGTATCGAGTTTAATCGTCTCTTTGATCATATTCTTTTACTTATACAAAACGCCCCGCAGCAACGCGCGGGCTTAAAACCTTGTTAGTTTGAAAAACTAGTGTTTTACTGTATTATAATAATTACAGATCAACTCCGCAACAAAACTCACATTACCAATGGCAGCTCACACAAGCGCAAATGTCGAATTCGAACACCATATCTAGTCCTCAGTTCCTTGACAAGTAGTGTCTCTTTCTTTAGGTAACTTTGCAGTTACTGATGCTAATGCCAACGTCGTGATTAAAGTTAATCCTAAAAAAGGTGTATACATTTATCGGGTTGAACCCGAACCCGATAAATTTTGAAAAAATAACCCTAACCCGACCCTATAAGGCTATCGGGTTGGTTGGGTTGACCCGATAAACCGAGTTGGACCCGAATGAACCCGACCCTATAAGGCCTTATCGGGTTCGGGTCGGGTCGACCCGTTTGACACCCCTAGCTGCAATGGTTGAAGAAAAGTTAAAAGAAAATGTTTTGGAGAGAGAAAAAGCTGACGTGGCAAGGGAAAAATCCTGACCACACCCTCCACCCTAAAGGTTTGTAGCTTATAGCGAAACAAATGCAAGAACAAATATGATCATGAAACATAAAGAAAAGTATGTTAGTTATTTTATAACCTAAATCCCATTTGGTTAACTTCTTGTATTTTGATAAGTTATACACTTATGTGTTTGAAATTACTTGGTGAAACTGATTACTTGATAAGAATGTGACTAAATAACTTGTTCATCTAAAACTACTGGAAATTATTATTCAATACAAGTTGTATATATACTGTAATAGACAACTACCACCTGCAGTTCAACTAGTATGACTTGAATCAAAAAAATTACTTTAAACAAAAACAGTGTGCTACTAGGAAATAAACAAATAAATGGTTAACTTGATTCATTTTTACATCATTTCAGTTCCAAGGTGACACAGTGCCTTTAATCACCTTCCAAACCAAGGTTTTTCGGCTTTAATTTTCCTAAATCGACTTTATATACAACAAAAGAATGTCCACGAGTGTCTTCACAAAAAAGATCACGAACTCAAACCACAAACAATACGATTCAAACTCATGATCTTTAACACATGCAAAGAGCTCCTACATGTCATCATTGGTTTTTTGCGATCTTTCAGAATGTCTTTCATAGATATCATCAAAAGGGAGATCAAATTTCCCCCCGCCTTCGGTTTCGTCCATGTAAAATGTCCTAGATAACCCATTTGACTGCCTCCAGTCAAAGGGTTGACCAAACTGTTGACTATTGTTCTCAAAGCTTCGGTCTGAGAAGTTATCATGGTCGTCGTTGTAATCATCCCTATTAAAGTTTGGTGGTTCAAGGAAGCTCGTTTGAGGTCCTGGTCCCACTCCGCCACCATCCCTGGCCCACCAGTGGCTCCTACCTGCCTGGCCTGGGCCCACATTACCCGGTTCATGCTGTTGCAACACGCTTCCACGTAACAAAGGAGCAGAAGTGGAAGCTCCTACATTACTCTCAACCCGGTCATCAAAAAAGCTTCCCCAATTCTCGTCATATGGGACCCGGTCTCGACCCAAGTCAGGAGGGTCCCACACATTTGGCATACTCTCCTCAAGGTTGTCTACAGGCCCTGACTCGATGTCCTGTGGATTAACTGTTGTGTAACGATGGTGACAAGATGTGTAGTACCAGTCGAGAATGTATGGGTGGTTTTTGTGAACGGGATCAATAAGCCACAGACAATCTAGTTGATAAGTACTATGTGAAATGTTTGGGGTTGTGTCTCTTGAAAAGTAGCTGTTTGGGTCACCTTGCCCTCGTAATGTTGGAGCCCATTGTGGCATTCGGTTCAGGCTCATGTAACCTGGCCTTATACCTTGCTCTTGAAACTTTTGTTCCTTGAATGTCTTGAGTGTTGACAGGAATTGCTTTCCGTCTGCGCTTGGTTCCCACGATGGATAGCTACTTTGAAAGCTGCATAAACAAAATTTCCAATTGAGGTATTTTAGACATTTAACAAAGGGTAAAGTTTGCATCACGCTTTAGTCATTTTATTTTGTAAATCTGAGTCTTTAAAAGATGGGTTTGTGTCCCATTTGAGTCGCTTTGTAGCAAAAAGAACCCTTAAAATAACCGGCTTTCAAAACTGACGTTTTTTTGCATAAAAATGTTTAAACTTATGTGTAGGAATGTTAGATTTATATATAATGTTAAGTTTCACAGAAAAATCTCAAGTATATGGGTTATAAACTGACCCAAAGGGGACAGAGTGTACAACGGCTAAAACCTGACAAATTAGAACGTAGGTTGGTCTTATATGCAGAAACATAAAGAGATATCAGAATGACTTTATAGATACGGAAATACCTTAGGAAGGACTTTTCCATTTTCCCCTGGGAACTCCTATAAGTACGTGACGAGTTATGTGGTGATGCATAATTGCTATTACCATGTTTTCGGAAGTCAAATAAACTAAAACTGCAAAAACATAATTATCAAGTTACATTTCGTATATTTTGATTTAAGATACAAAAAGTATACGGAAAGAGGATAAATTATAACTTGAAGCAAAAACAAACCTGCAAACATGACCAACACCTTCAACATCAACAGTATATTCCTGAATGAACTCCAAAATATCATCAACCCGCTGCACCGTTAACAAAGTTTTAGTTCCGTAACAAAATAGCATAATGTTGAATTGGGTTCATGAGATTTTCTTGTATTATCGTTTGAATAGCATTTTCGAGCATTTATTATATTCCTCATTTAAGGGTCATTTAGACATGTAACATTACCTCTGGTACAACAAAGATTAGCAAGAAAGGAGTCAAGAAGATTGAAGCCATCTCCTCCAGCAACATCTTTCCAGTGTACTACATTACAAAATAATTGCCACATCAGCAACATTCAAACGGAAAAAAATAAAAGTTTGACAAAAATTGGGGTGGTAAAGTGGGCAGGGTGGACAGATTGGGTGACGGATTTAAACAGGTGAAACATTTTTGCCCAGTAATTAAAATAGTTTTTATGAACTACTATGTCAAATATAATTACAGAAACTAAATTATTAATAATTCAGCTTTTTCATAGAATTATTCTAAGAGGTTTTCAGCGTTACACTTTGGCGACTTTCTACTTGTTTGACCTGTTTTAGAAAAAAGATTACCCGAGTTTTATTTAAAAGTGAATGGGTCAATTTGCCTTTTTTAGCAAAAAAAAGTACCTGAAAAAGAGTTTCGAACTCCACTCGAACAAACTCAGTGTTCTCTTTCCCACGCCATCTTTTGGGCATATAATGAGTTTGTTGCACGACGACAGTCATAGTTCCATGTGGATCTAGCACCAAAAGCTCATCTGACACAAGAGCTCGACTGATGGCTGTTATTGCTCCAAACACAGCTCCATACCAAAACAAATTACGCCCAAAAATCTGCAAAGCATAAAGATAACGATTCAGTGAAAGCGGGTTCATTTGACTATTTGGGTCGTTACAATAACATGTAAGAAAACATTACATGGCCTTCGAGTAAAGATTCCTCAAGAAACGCAATGATGATCAAGATTGCAGCAAAGCCACCAGAAACAAAAGATACAAACTTTGCAACGATTGAAAGAATAGGTGATGGGAATTGCTTTAAATAATCTGAGGCATGTGTAATGCTGCTGTTGATACGGTGCTTGAACAAATGATCCACCTAAACAAAACAGAAAATAAAAAGACAGGTGGTAAGATAGACGGTCAAGCGGTTTGGGTAATGGGTCAAAACTGGTTTTAGTTAACACTGATATTTTTAGGTACAGGTTGGATAAAAGGTCCCTAACTACAGTTTTGATTTCAGATTCGATTCCTCGCCCACTCCTTTAAGGGACCAAAAGTGAAGTTCATTACATACATGAGGGACCAAAACAGAAACAAAACTGCAACTAATGACCATTTACACAAAAAGTATCAATGAGGTCCAACATTTTGCCATTTATACCAACCCATGGCCCATGGGAACGAGTAATGTAATTTGCTCTTATTGCGATAACAGTCTGAATATCGAAATATAATAATTAATTTAAAGTTGTCGACTTTCAACCCGTTTGACCCATTGCCGTTTTGGCTAAATCTTTTTATTCAACCCGTATGAGATACAAAAGCAAAGACAAATATATCTCTAAAAAGATTAGAGAGATGACCTCGTTGAATTCCCGGAATACCCATTTCGAAAGATTTGACCATCGTCGAGATGAAGCTGTACTAGGATGATTATAGAATTGTTCGGCGTGTCTTAGAAAGAGATACACGAGCATAAAAACAACGAGAAACGGAGAGAGGAGGAGCATGGCAATCCCAACTACCATTAGCCTTTTCTTTAACGTATCGCGATCACTGACGAAGTCCTTCCTAATACAAAAGTTTCTGCAAAATAAATTTATACCATTTTAGTACATACAACTACAAAGAGCCAATATCACTTTTTAGTTTTTTCCCGACTTCTAAAACTCACATTTTTTCAAATGAAATTCTTACTTGATATCATCAAGATTCATACTTTACTAGACAGAGAGAGAGTTAAGGATTACAAACCTATCAAACATGCTATGCAATATGCACCAATTTAAAGTCCATTCAAGGGTCTTCGTTAACATTAGACAATAACGTGTACCATGAGGACCTTTCTTGACAGTGGGACCAGCACCAGGGACCCACGAAGAGATAGGGAAGGCGAGCACCCCTTTGTTCAACATTCCAATCAAGTAATTTTCCTTCCTCATCAATCTCATAACAATATCATGAGCTGAAAGATCCTTCACCACACATAATTGCTGAGATTCTTGAATTTGAACAACCTTCTCAAGAATCGAAGCCCATGGCATTGTTTGCATCTCATTGTCAGTCACACCGAGACTTGCAGAAAGAAGAATTTATCTTTTAGTATAAAAAAAACTCCAAAACGAATTGTAAAACACGCTACACTTTTATAAATACCTGTTAATGTAGAACTGGCGTATGTCTAATATATCCTTCAACTGTACAAAGAACCTTAAAAAGCAAAAGATCCAATAAACGAAAGTTATCCCTAAATAACCAAGAATAACAACTTTAAAAGTCGTCAAAGGTGTTAAAGGATGTTCATGAAGAGCCTCTTTCGCAAGATCACACGGTTTTATCCCTGACTCAACTGCATCCATCCCACATTTCGCCATTCGAAGACCATTCCAATCAACAAATAATAAGAAAAAACCCGAGAAACATATGGTAAAAGCCAAGCTACAAAGTTCAACAATCCATTTAATGATGATGCACCATAGACCCTTTTCACAATAGTAGCTATAAAGTCGTTCGAAGAACAAATCTAAATCAGCAATCGGTTCAACTTTCAAGCCTTCACCATTGAGAAGACCGGAAGGGCTTTCACTACCAGGACTTGGTGCACGTTGGTAATCAGACAGCTCGATTTCAGGGGAGGTGTCATGAACTGATGTTGTATATGATGATTCGCCAAGCAATTTTTGTTTCAAGTTGTGGAGTGCTGTGGCGCCTTTTTGTCCACCGAACATTGTTTAGATAAGATTACAAATATGCAGGAGCACGTCGTCCATCCCCCAAAAAAGATAAATATTTACACCAAGATTCTGAAAAGAACAGAAAATCATATAAGAATAATGCAACAGTTAAAATACCAACCTTTTAAATTTATACAGAGAGCCAAAAAGGTAAAAACCGTAGAAGTGTTGTTTGGATGTGCGCTTTCAATGTGACAATTATGACTTGAATGCTTTATATTAGGGAACAATATGGTAAATTTGCATTCACCTCAATAATCAGATTTCGACACTAGATAGTCAGATTTCAGAATGTGCTTAAAGTTTACAGATAGGTGGACAATTATCTCAAGAATCAGATTCCTTATCCTCTACATCCTAAGAATTAGCAGAACATACATACCTTTATAAAGATTCTTAAACGGTTTCTTGCCTATTGTGCATCCAGAAAATGTAATTTTTGCACTACAATTGCTTTTCAATTTATATTCTCATCTATTCTCAAAATGAAAAGCTAAATGATATCCACAACGTAGTTCACTTATTGTTTCGAAAAGAAAAGAGAAAGCAAAAGCAAAAGCAACACAGAATATAGAGGCCAAATGGCAATTGTTATAAATCAACCTCAAATTTCAGTTCCTAATTTTTTATAATCTTTATGGATCTAAGATTTACTAAAAAGTTGCAAAAACACTAACACCTTCTTCTGTCTTCCAATAAATGCCATCCCACAAATCAAGCAAGACAAAATTTAGATATATAGCGTTATCTAACAACTATCCTATATGTTTCCTATATTAATGGTACTAACTCTTGATGGATGCTTTTTAACTAATAGCTATATACCAGCCGCATAAGTACTAATCAAAATTTGAGAAACGAATAACATTTTTACAGTGATATAGAATATCCATGAAGAAAACCAAGAGCCATCAACGCTGAGAAAAGCCCTACTAAAACATGTGAACACATTATGAAACAAATCACATGTTTTAGACTTTAGTAGTGCGTTTTCACAAGGTTAACGGTTCTGCCTCAATCTATTTCCCTATGTGGCTTTCTATAATCAGTTTACATTGGAGAGTGAATCGATCAACCATCAACATAAGTTCTTGTTCAGACTTCCAAAATTACACATTTTTTAGAAACAAATTAATCACCGCAATTTCATCTACGCCCTATTTACTAAAGTAATCTAACCTGTTTCTCTAACATATACGCCTATTACATTTTCGGAAACAAATTATACCCTAAAACATTTGTCTCTAATATTCTCAACAGCCTACTTGCAACATCTTTACGTTGACCTAAACAGTTGCCAATCGCTTGTTATAACTTCTCTAAACCTAGTTTCCACTATCAAGCACAGAAAATCAAAAACGGAAGGGCAACCTAAACTTCCTTATTAGTATTCCAACACTAAAATCTGCGAGACCCAATAAGTTATTAGTATTCTCAACAACCTACTTCTGACATACCATGTAGCAATTCCCTCTTTTCATTAGCCTAAACAGTTCCAAATCACTTTCTATAACTTACATAAACCCTGTTCCACTACCAATCACCGCAACTTTACAAATAACAAAAACCAAAGCGCAATAAAACCCACGATACCCAATAAGTTACAAGTATCTATAGAACCGAAAAACACATAAAGTCCCACATCCTTACAACAAAAAAACATCACCCAACATCAAAATCAACATTCTTGAACAAAATTAGGGCAAAATCAGCTTAAAAAAACTAAACCCAACATCAAAGAATCAAACTTTATCATTTGGGTACCAATCAAATAAGCAAATAATTCATACAATATTCATAAAATCCACTAAAAAAACAAAAAAAAAATATTACCTCTTGAAAACCCCAAATCAACAAAATCAACGAATTTTGAAGTGAAATTATAAACTTTTTTTATATGAATCGATTAATCACAGAAAACCCAGAAAACCCCACAAAGGATTTTGTAAATTGAAGTTGTTTGGAAAATTGAATAAAAAGATTGCGTGAAGAAAATAATGGTTTTTCTTTTGTTTTGTTTTATGCTGTAAAATTTGTGTCAGTCTAAGAAGCTTTTTATATATTATGTTTTCTCTAAAAAGTTTGTTTATTGATTTTAACAAACAAGAAGAAGACGTGAGAATGATAATTTACTTGTGTGTTTTATAAACGATGACGATTATATATAAAATCACAATTGGTGTTGGGTTATGATTCTTGTTGGGTTATGAAATTTGTTTAGGCCCATAGGCTGTTGAAAGCCCAATGGGTTATTGAGGGTGGGTTTTGCCGTTTTGGCGACTAAACACAATCTCCGACGGCAAGTGGGATTAGACGGTCATATTGCTGTTTTAAATAAACCCGAGAGTATAAAAACTAAAAATCCTTTGCACGGATTATTTACTTGTGTTTTTTTTAAAAGATCACTCAACGGATGAACTGATTGTGCTTCCAGATTTAATAAAAGATCAATCCACACCAAAAGGCTCTGCCTCAGTTGGTATTTATTTTCCAAAAAAATTTGTGTTTACTGAAGAGATTTTATGGATAAAAGGTCAAGACTTCGAGTCATAGCTCCTGCCTACTTCGGTTGGTGCTCCACTAAGCCAATAGAATTGTCAGGGCTATTTCTTGTGGGATGCATAATGACTGGTGTTAAAAATCATCCGAATATTCTTGTCAATTCACACTTTTTATGGATAAAAGATCACTCGACGGATAATTTACTTGTGTCAATGGGTTATTAAAATTGAAAAACAAGAAGATGTGGCAATGATGGTTTATCTGTGTTGTTATAAAAAGAAAAGATGGACATACATAAAAATCATAATTGTTGGTGGATTATAATTGTTATTGGGTTTGTAGATTCTTTTCAAGTCTATGAGATATAAAAAGCCCAGTGGATTTTTGGAAAATGGATAACTGGTCGATGATTTTAATAACTTTTAGTTTATAAGAACTTTTAGAAAATATGTAAATTGAGAATTTAAGGCTATAATTATATATATATACTCAAGACGCGCAGGAAACGACGTCGTTTCAATACGTTTGGGCTCTAGTGATTTTTGGGCCCTCAGTTTGGTCCGACCTTTTTTTAATATCAGTATATTCCATCGCCACATTTTAGTATTATTATCAGCTTGATCATTCTAGAGCTACCGTGATAATTCATCCGCAAATAAATATCATCAAACCTCACATACACAATTTGCGATGCGGGTTTTTAATTTTGATGGATTATGGTGTTAACCACGAACTCTATGGGTGTTAATTTTGTGGATGATAATTAATTGGTGCAGTGTGTCGGCCAATTTTTGGATTGGCAGAGGAACAGGCTCGATTGCATGTAAGAGGTTGATTCCTATTCCGAATTGTGAGTTTATAAACCCTGTCATTTTTTAGTTTTTTTTTGTTTGTAATTTTTTTTTTAGATTTTTGAAATTTTAGTGTGGGGTTGAAAATTTATGTCGATTAATTCGTGGGTCTGATGTTTTTGTTCCTAAGTGCTAGATTTATATAGTTTTTTAAATTTGATATGTGGCTATGAGTACTATGTTGTTGACCCTCATGTTGCAATTCTAGCTCAGTCATGGCTTGCTAGTATTGAAGTGAATAAAATTAATCTTTTTGAAATTAATGAAGTGAAAAAATTGTCGTGTTTGCCCATAAATTGTTGTTTCGTGGGAAAAAAATGTCAGCGGTGTTCCCGACCATCTTAATAATGATCGACCATTGGGTAGTATTCGACCAGTATCTTGGCTAGGCAACCCATATGGTATATAAACAAATGCAACTGGTGTTTGCAGCCATGTTTTGTCCAATTTCTTCTGATTTTGGAATACCTCATTGACAGATAAAACTCTTTTGTACGTAAGAATGTGTATAAACTACGGTTATTAGCCATGCGTAAGTCGTGTATCAATTGTGTATAAGTTGTCCTCATAAGCTTTGGTTGCTATGAGTTGTGTATAAGCTACGGTCGTAGGTGCTAATTTTATACGTGCCTTAAGGTGCGTATACGGTGTGGTCGCATGTGTTATAAGTTTGGTCACAAGGACTGATTTTATATTTGTGTATGCAATATTATCGTTTAATACTCTGAAATGGTCATTTGGAAGAACAAATTGTTGTTTCTGCCTATAAATTGTTGTTTCTTGCGAAAATTGTCGTGGGTGTTTTCGAGCATCTTGATAATGATCTTGCATTGGGTGGTATTCGACCTTTATCTTGGCAGGCAACCCACACAGTATTTAAAGGTTTAAACAAATGCAAGTGATGTTTGCAGCCATGTCGATGTTTGATCCCCTGCTAAAGGGTGCGTTTTACTTGGTTGGGATGATGCAGAAAGTGAAATAATGGTAGAGAGCGAGAATCGCTCGCCTCAACAACCTCCACATGTGCATCCACGACACGGATTAATGCAAAGACGTCGTTTTAGCTGGTGAATGGGTGTTTATATAATATAATGTTGCAGGCGATGATGATTATTCTCTATTTAGTACGCGTAGTTTACCGAGCCATGTATCTTGGTTGGGCAGTCACACCGACCGTGTGATTACAGCCATGTCTTGTGTTTGGTCCCGCTTCTGTATTCATAAATCTGAGCCTCATTTATTATTATTATGCATACCTTCATTCACGAATTGATACAACATCGTTTAACAAGGGTTTTAATTAACATTATACATAATAAGCTTAAAAATGATGTATTTGTTTAAGCCCCGCTACAACGTGTGTGGTCCCGCTACTGTTTTCGTAGATCTGAGCCCCATTTGTTATTATTATACATACCCTCATTCATGGATCAATACAACGTCGTTTACCAAGGGTTTGATTAACATTATACATAATAGTAGGGGTACTCACGGTCCGCAAACCGGACCGGACCGATCGAAACCGGACCGGACCGAAACTGAATTTGTCCAAAACACCAGACCGAAGACTGAACCAAAATGGTCTGGTCCGGTCCGGGTCGGTCCGCTCCGGTTCGGTCTTCGATTCGGTCAAACAAGGCATAATTGCCAGTTTTTTCGTAAGACCGAACCGGACCGGACCGGACCGAGGACCGAAAATAAGGAAAAGGATGGACCGAGGACCAGACCGAAATAGGTTCGGTCCGGTCCGTTTGGGCCGGTTTCTCGGTCCAATCCGGTCCGCGGTCCGTTTTGCTCACCCCTACATTAGAGGCTTAAAAACCTTGTCGTTCGTTTTGAACTCTTTAGTTTGCTTTAGACGATGCCGTTTGATGTTAAAATATAACTTGCTACAAAAATGACATCGTTTGGTAAGGCCTGTGGTAGTTTTGGTGGTATATGCTTCTGAGATTGTTGTTGTCGTTTCTATTGAAAACTGATTATTTGCGCATTTGTTATTTTCGTTTCTGCTGAAAATTGATTATTTGCGCATTTATGGTATGCTTTCTTTCTATAACTATAATCCAATGTTGCCAATATATGTTTTAGCTGATACATATTACAATTATGTATGTTTCATGCGGTGCTATATTAACTTTATCAGGAAAGCTAATGACTATGTTGGTTTGTTAATCTATCAGTTGTTTATTTTATGTGTATCAATATATAACCCTGTGTCTTTATGCTAATGTTTGTTTTCTATGTCTGTGCGCAAGATCTGACATTGCTTTTGGGCCTGTGGACCGAGTATATAAACTTTTTAAAATCCTTACCGATTAGTAACCGTAACCTTTTTATCATGACTTTTATAAACTTTTTAAAATCCTTACCGATTAGTAATCGTAACCTTTTGACATTGGATTGGGTCACACATATTGGGTTAGATGAAAGGCGTGTCAGGTCAAAGGACGTAAAGGGCGGGATAAAGACACATACGCACACACTCATTCACTCACTAGCACCAACCAAAACACACACACACTGGTAAACCCACACTGACGAGATGGAAGACCGACATAGACATATAGGGTAATCCGATTTGCTATGTCAACCTTATATTTTTGATCGGTTGTTGCATGTAAGTCATCGTTTGTTGCATTTAGTTGTTTAAAGTTGTAAATGTGGGTTTTGGTCAAGATTAGGTGTAGATTGTGTTATTATGATAGGGTTAGGCGTAATGCTGATTACATGTTTTGAAGTTTTAAGGGTTTTGATCTCCTTTGGTTGTTAGGTAAAGTATTTTTATGTTGTATTTTTTTAGGCCATTTGAAAATCAGATTTTAATGTAGTTGTTGCATGTTGTAGTTTGAGATTTTTTTGCCTTTATTTGGTTTTTCTTTTCATGTTGTTTGTTCATTTTGCTGTTAGTTGTTGCGTCATGTAATCATATTACCTAGTGAAATGAGTTTTAGGTTATTGAAAATGCGTATATATGTATGTGTGTTTGGTCTGTGTTTTGGATGTTTTGTTGATCAAGTTAAGATGGCGCTTCCTTGGTTGTGATGATTTGGTTATCTAATGAATTGCATGCATGGCTGCATGTAAAACTGGATGGCAGAAATTGCAACTGTTTTCATTATCCGGTATCAATGCCGCGGGGTTTTGCAGCCAATATAATATATGTGATAACTTGCAATATAAATAAGGCATCAGTTTCATGGTCGTAAAAAGTGTTTTGCTGTGTGTCTGTATTCGTTACTCAGTATCAATGTCAAGGGGTTTTGCAGCCAACGCAATACCTGAACCGAAACAGAAACTGCTTTGTAACTTGCAATATAAATAAGGCATTCGTTTCATGTTTTTAAAAACTGTTTTTTGTGTGTGTTTTGGGTATTTTTGTATCAAGTTATGATGGTGCTTCCTTGGCTGTGATGATTTGGTTTTCCATTGAACTGTAAATCTGGCTGTGCATAAAACTGAATAGCAGAAATTACACCCGTTTTCATTAGTTAGCATCAATGTCACTGTATTGTGCAGCCAATGTAATATCTTAGCCGAAACGGAAGCCTATTTATAACTTGCAATATAAATAATGCTTTCGTTTCATAATTGTAATAACGCCGTCGTTTTGGGTTTTTGTTGTACTGTTTAAAATTGGATGTTTGCCGAATGTCGTGGGTTTTTGTGGGTCTAATTTTCAGGAATATTTTAGTTGGCCACTACGGGGTTGTCTAAATTCGACATTGTTATATGCAACCGTATTTTTTGCAGCCAACATAATATTTTGGTCACCTGTGGGTCTGGTGTGGTAAGAACCAGTCGTGCAGTCGTGTCTTGCAATAAGTGTAATATGTCAGCGTTTTGGATTTTCACATATAAGTGATTCTTTCAGATGTGTTGTTTATTACATGAGTTTTTTTAAATTTTGAAGAAAATTATGTCTTTTAGGTGTGGTCTTCGCTGTTTTAATTCTTTTTTAATTGTTTTTGTTGATGTAAAAGTGCTTCGGGTTGTGTCGTCTGAATATTTTATAAACTGATTGGTTTTTGATGTCAAATTCCATGTGCAATATTTTCTCAGGAAGCATTAGGATGCTTGATATAATTCTAAGGTAGGTTGCGTATTACTTTAAGGCTACATCAAGAACCCGTCACTACTTTTTGTGGATTAGTTTCTTGATTTATTAGTTACTGTTGCGTTGATGAGGTGTCATTTTATACACTTTTCCGGGGTCGTTTAACCCTTTAAATCGTGCATTTATTCCCAAAATAGGTGCTTAATCGTTCATTTTCAGGTATTTAGCATTTGGAAGACATTTGGAGGAAATACACGTGACTTGGGCTCATTTGGAGAAGAAATGGACAAGACTACGGACCTACACCAACATCTCAAGAATTTCTACTCAGAGGCTGGAGACGGCGTCACAGATTACACGTGACGCCGTCACAATCCATACCAAGACGGCGTCATAGGATCTCAAAACGGCGTCAAAATGCACGACCCAACCCATTATCTAGAATATTCTACTCATGACGGCGTTACGATTAAAACGTGATGCCGTCACAACGATTTTCCTATATATACAAACCCGAAATTAGGGTTTTAAGTGTGTAACTTTA